>JAMQGT020010538.1:0-50924 GCA_024447675.2 Pterophyllum scalare
TGTTATTACCTTCTGCAAAATTATTTTGCCCTGAATTGGAGGCCTCTTGTACAAGGGTGTATACTACATAATGTCTTTCTATTTATATCATCTATAACAATAAGCCAGATATAATGCATACTTACAAGGTATTCACAGCATATACTGTGTACAGGAATATTACTACATAATGCACCCATATTACATAATCGATTTATTATTTGTAATGTCACTATAATCATAACGCAAACATGTTTACATTTGAGCAATATTGCTGAGCAGTAGGTTTGGCTTTAATATTGCTCAATGATCAGTCATAGTCTGTACTATCGGCCATGAGTCATCCCTGACCAACATGACAGGCAATGCTTAGCCAATCAGAAGTTGGCATCACACACTAATCAATAAGGCTGCAGCCTAGAACTGATGTTATTATAAACAGACTGGCTCTTTACAAGAAATGTGAGATTCCCCAGTTTTTCCCTATCTAGCTGCTAGTTTGCGATTGTAAGGGGTCTAGTTAGCAATTACACACAATCTGTTTGTAATACAGTAATTAAAAGTGATAAATTAGTGAAAATTGCAAATTATGCCATGTTCTAAATCTGTTGTGCCTCTTTGCACTGGAAATTCCCACCAGAGCCTCACAGATTTGAAACAGAACTGCCAAATGGGATTGGCATTTGTTAAGCTTGCTTTATATAGGAATATAACCAGAATGCAACCAGTTGGCAACCAGCTGAGTTGAGTCCGTATTTTGAAAGTTAAAACAAAACAAAAAAAAAACCTGTTCTTTATTTTGTTACATAACACTTTACTTGAGTATTTTATGTAAGATTCCTTATTTATACAAGCACTTTGCCCACGGATACTTTGGCATACTGACTGGAACAGCCTGGCATTGAACCATCAACCTTCTGATTAGTAGATTACTGTTTTACCTCCTGAGCTACGGCAACATTACCTGGGGACATGCCATGGAAAGCCACGGGTAGGAGGCTCATTTTGGAAACGCTTATATAGATCATATTTCAGGGCCTGCACAAACGACTGATGCTGTCATTTGGATTAAAGGACATGTTGGATTCTCCCAGAGCTGGACCCTTCAGTCTCAAGGCAAAGATCAAAATCCCTCCCCTGTTACTCGCCCGCCTGCTCAGCCTCCAACGATTCACCTTCTCCTCCGAAAGACAACACAACCAGTGGACTTGGATCCCCCCCCAAGTAGTTGCTACAACTACTTGCAAATTGGTCACTGACAGCAAAAAAATTAAATGCAATCACGGACAACCACCAATTTTTCCTAGTCACTAGGAGGTTGGTCCTATTTTTACTCCAGTGTGGCTGAAACCCTTAAATTTTTACTGTGTTCGCACTGTTATCATAAATAGTTGTTGAATCATTTTCTGTTGACATCCATTTGTAGTCTAACGGTTAAATAAAAATATAAATAGTTTAGTTTAATCAAAAACCTGATGAATTTAATTTTGAGGTCTAGCTGGTCAGACATAAATTAAGATACAAAATGTCAATATTCAAGACCAGAATTTTTCATAGCAATTTCTTAAATATACAAAACAACTTCTAGAGGCTTTTAAAAATATGATTTCAACTGCATAAAACTAAAGGATGCATAAGCAACCCTAATACAGATTGTCAGTAGCTAAAATATGCTTCTAGACAGTCAACCTCTTTGAACCATGTATGTCACAAAACCCAATTCAATGATGTCATGGACCCCCTCAAATAGTGCATAAAATGTTACTGAAAATAATTGCCTTTATTTCCCTTTCCCTCTGGCAGAACCTCGGTCTCTTTCTGTTAAAAGGGAACGATTCCTTCCTGTTATTGCCAAGTGCTGTTCATAGAGCAAGGTCTGACCATTGGGGCTCACTCTAGTACTCTAGATTTTTTCCCTGGCAATATAATGCATTGAGATGACTAGTGCTGTGAATTGGCGCTATATAAATAAAACCGAATTGAAAAGAAACTTGAGCTGTTTTGCCAAACTGCCAATCAGTACTTCAGAATCACAAGTACACTCAGAAGTTGCTTTCCATTGCACCTCCACATCAAGGAGCTTCATATATGCAGATGTCTTTCATTTATAGTTGGTTCTTTCTCTACCATTCCCATTGTTGTCATCACAAAGACAACAACCACAGCCAATGGGGAAGCTCACTTTTCAAGTAAAGTTTAGAGCATATTCAAACATGTTCTAGTTCGGACACTGATTAGGTCACACACACACACACACACATATATATAAAATGTGATGTAGTTCTTCCGCTGCACTAATCATTTTACATATAAACTGACAAATCCAGGATCATGTCTGTACAATACAAAAATGGTAACTGTGAGGATAGTCACTGACATGTCAGGAGCTAAACAAGTCAGAAAACCTGATGTGCCCAATAATGGGCAAGGATGATTCACAGGGTTATGCACTGGCAATGCTTCCCCCCTAAATATAACTGTCAGCATCCAAACTCTTTCAGTATTGGCAGTGTGTGAATATTTGTGATGTGTGAGTCAGAGTGAATTCAGCTGCTGAGTGTCATACACCCACGAGATCCGGCAGTCGCTGTAGACTCTGTTTCTAAATGATGCTGCGTTTCAGGGTGTTACACCTTTTTTTCTATCTTTTTTTGGATGAGTGATCAATTTAGTGAAAGTTGAATCACGGTATCTGAACAGTACTTTTGCAACCACATCCCCTTTCTCTGTTAACTGTTACGGCTTTATTTTGTCGAGCACACGCAGTACAGTACAGCCCACACACAGCCTACATATCTAGGAAGACACGTTATGGCCCCTGAGATACCTGAGGGAGTCTTTGTAATGTGTACTGCACGAAAAAAAAAAATCAGTAGTGTGTGTTCAGTTGAACTGGATTTTGGTTTTCATCATCATGGTCAGCCTTAATCTAATTTGATCCGACCTAAGGAAAAAAAGAAAGAATAGATAGGACTCTTACTTTAAAAGAAAAAATGAAGATGTAATATTTCTTGTTTAACTCTTTTAACTGCACCACTCAAAAAAATTAAGGGAATGCTTGATCACAGTACAACATAAAATCAGTTAAACTTCAGGGATAGCAACGCATGGGAACAAAAAGACAACCCCCCCAAAAAGGGAATGATTTTGCTGGTCGCCATTGCTGTGTCCTTATTCTTCCTGACTGATTTTTCTCTAGATTTACTTTTTGCTAGTGTCCTTGTCACTGCTGGTACCTGAGAATTAACCTCTCCAAGTTTGAGGCAATGGTTGAAAAAGGGTGGAGTGCTTACTCTGGACAATTTGGGGAACTGACAGATTGGTATAGTATTTGCAGTGACGCAGACGCTATACCAGACTGTCATGTGAAGAGAACTGAGCATGAAAGCGAAGCTGTTGATCTAGTGGTCAATCTACATTCCTGCCCTCACCAATGGTCACGACTCACGAGCTCTGAGTAGTGACCGAAAGAATATGATCGCGGATACAACCAGCAGAAATGAGTCTCTTTCTACAGGTGTCCGAACGCTCCCTTAGGGATAGGATGAGGAGCTTGGTCATTCGGGAAGGACTCAGAATAGACTTAAAACTCCTCCACACCAAAAGGAGCTGCCGGATGAAGTGTTTCAGTGATATGATTTGGATGCCTCCTGGACACCTAGGTAAAGTGTTTTGGGCACGTCCTACCGGGAGGAGGCCCTGTAGCAGATCCAGGACACCCGAGAGAGAATTCATCTCTCAACTGCCTTGATATCCCCCTGGAAAAGCTGAAGGAGGTGGCTGGAGAAAGGAAGGTATGGGCATCTCTGCTTAACTATTGCTCCATGACCCAGACCTCGATAAGTGGACTAAAATTGATGGATAGAGAGGTGGAACTTGCAGCCCATTAATGATGCACAGGTAGTCCAGCTTCTTTAAAGAATGTACGTCCAGTTACAGAAAGGTTTGCTTTCTCTCCCAGCACAGTCTCAAGAGTGTACCAGAAATGGGTTGTTACAAAAGGGCACCTGGACAGGGCTGTCAACTCAGCAACAGGACAGTATCTGCTCCTTTGTGCAAAGAGGAAACGGAGGAGCACTGTCAGAGCCCTACAAAATGACCTCCAGTGGCTACTCATATGCATGTTTCTGACCAAACTGTCAGAAACTGAGAGATGCACCCAGGATTCACACTCAGAGCTGCCTGACCGCTCCACAGTAAGGGTGGGACAGACTACCGATAAGCCAGTCAGATCATTTTTTATCAAAATCAGCACTCTAAATATACCAAAACCAGTACTACACGGTAAATACTCCAGGGGAACATCGTGGAGAGTGGGGAAAACTAATTGCAAAGCCAATTCTTTTAACTGACACATTCTTAAATGAATACTAATGACGATGTGCATGCACACTGACACCAAAATGCAGTGGGAAAAAAAAAATTCTTCCTTTATGCATCTTCAGAGATTTTTTTTTTCATTAATTCATCGCAGAGTTGAGATACAACAATTACTGCGGGCGCTGTACCATGATAGTATTGTATTGTCAGTTACCCAGCCTGCTTCCTAATATTCTTCTAATATCTGATAGATTTGGCCTGAGACTTTGCAAACCATGACAGTAATATCCAGCAACACAGAGAGCTGAGCCGTGGCTGAAGGCCAACAGAAGGAGAACGGGGAGCACCGATCACAGAGCTCGGCTAATTCATTTAATTAACGGGAGTGCTGCAAACGTATCAGCTCATCAGAGCGTTTTTAGTTTACTTGTCCTAGTTTTGCTTTGAAGCATGAAAACAAACAAACAGTTAAAAGTGAATTAATAAACACAAGACAACTGGCCAGTGTGTGAATTATTCATTCTTTTTGTGTTTCCATTCCAGAAGGTTACTGGTTCTGAAGTCTTTCATCTTACTGGAGATCCAACAATAAAAAATGTTTTCTTCTTGTTTACCCCCTCTTTTTCCTACTCATCCTTTCTTTCTCTTTGTATCAATGTGGCTTTTGTTTTTTTTTGTGTATACAACAATGACATGCCCTGCACACACTTTATAAAAATGGTACAGATGGTTATAAAGATACAGGAATCTTCAGGCCTCTAGCTAAGCAAAGGTAGCGGCGCAGTCTGTTCTTTTCTCAGCAATCAGCTGTCTGAAACTGAAGGAGTCCACACAAGTGTGAATAAATCTGGAAATGTATGAATAAATCTCCATAATATATATGTATAAATTTTTATATAGATCATATATATATACATATGTATATGTATATATACATATATATGTATATATGTGTGTGTGCGTGCGTGTGTGTATATGTGTATATATATATATATATATATATATATATATATATATATATATATATATATATGTATATGTGTGTGTGTGTGTGTGTGTGAGACACACTTTTTAACAAATATGGCCTCATATCCCAGTTGCCATAAACTGTATGCTCTTCTGTGCAAATTATTTCTCAGAGTCTCTTCAGGTGAGGTGATGAGTGCAAAGTTGCTTCGGCTGGGTGGTAAATATACCAGGTTCCAATATACCGGAATTTTCCTTGAAAAGGTGTACAGATTTAAATGAAAACAATTAACATAAAAGTTTGGTTGATATCATGGCGCAAATCAGCTGGCAATGAAGGAAGGATGCACGCAGCCTTGCTGGTAGATGTTCAACTGGAGCTGTGGTTTTGTTGTAAGCTCACAAAATTGAGGGCTATCTAGGAACATTTCACATTTTTAGAAAGACATACCTTATTGCTCAAAGGCATGTTGCCCTTGCAGAGGTACAGAGGTTTATGGCACACAGGAAAAAAGCAGCTCTACAAGAAGTGTGAGTCTCTATTAGGGGGTCTTTTGGATGACTGGGGTTTCAGAAACTTGGAAAATGTATAGCAAGGAGCGCTTCAACTTTAGCAGTAGGTCAACATCATTACTAACACAGTGTCAGCAGGTTTTCCAGACATAGCTAAGCCTAGACCCAGACTAAAAGAAAAATTCAAGAAATCTCCATTGAATGAAGGGATATGGTCTAGGACAAGGCTTAATCCATGTCTGGGAAACTGAGTGTATGTTTAATCTGTCACCTTTCCGTGTTTTAAAGCTTATGTTGCATTTCCATCTTGCTCAACTCATTTCAATGGGATTTCTCACATTTATTTTGCACCCATGCAGCAGTCTGACAAAACAAAATAAAAACCATCACACACACACACAGACACATACACACAGACACACTCCCTATGTACTGCCTGGTGGGCCCGCCAGGTCCAGAAGGCTGTCGTAGTCACACTACTTTCAGTCCGGGGGAGGGAGAGAGGGGGTTAAAGTAGGAATGTTGACCGTTTTCCATCTGTGTTCCCTTCTCAGTCTGATCTGATCAGTTTGACAAAGAGGAATTAAATGTTTTCTCTCTTTTTTTCTTCCTTCCTTTCTTCACTAAGGCAGACCACACAGTTTACTGTAATGCATCCCACTTTTTATTCATGTTGTTTTCAGCGCAGGGTCACTTGGCAGTGAAGAAACATTTTTTTCCAAACATAATTTAATTTTCATTGCCCGAGAAAAGAACTGCATCATTTCAGAGCACAAAAAAAAAAAACAGCATTAAAATTTGTAGTGAAGTGAAAATGAATTTCCTTTACAGCGGCTTCATGACTCCCTGAGGTAAGAACATATATTACTGCTTCTTTATGACAATAATAGGCATGCTTAATGAGATCAGATATGATGCACAGTCTATATGGCCCAGTACTCTTTATCCAGCAGTCACACTTTTCATTAAATGTGGTATGCCAATACAATATATATGATAATTGCGATGTGTGGGTTGGAGCATCTCTTACCTATTTAAAGTCATTCATTATTACCGTGTTTCGTATCTGAGCAACTACATGCATGTGTGTGTATGTGTGTGTGTGTGTGATACAGTTTTGACTCTACCCTACACTAAACCTAGTAGATGGATGTACCAACAGCGTGTTCGCCTTTGTGTGCGTCTGCACTTCAGACACGAGGCCCACAAACAAAGGTCCATTCATCGTTCCATTCAGGCGATTGCGAGGGCCCTACTTGGAGACACTGAGACTGACACTGAGACTGGTGCTACTGGGCAACACAATAGTAACATTATGTGGTATCAGCACAGCTACACACACACACTTCTTGGAAGGATGACTCAAGGCTCCAGTTCACACGCAAGCGCGCGCACATAACACAGAAGAGAAGCATGTGGGATATGGTTGTGAATCAGCTGTGCGTGTGATACAAACGTTCAGAAACAAAGTAAGACATCAGTATTCAGGTATCTCAGGAGTAGTAGCTGTTTAGATTGTGATTTAAAACACTTTAAGGATTCAGACCTGTACAGGGTTGTACCCCGCCTCTCACCCTATGATAGCTGGGATAGGCTCCATTGTGGCTAGTCATCCTGTGCTTGTAACGGTGAGACTTGATTATTGGGCATAATTACTGTGCATCATTGTGACATCAGCATACCTTTCAAAACATGACCATCACAGCCAGCATTTCTTCCGGCATGTGTTTTGTATTCTTACAAAGGCTGATGCTTCTGCCCTAAATTATAGATCAAGTGTACATCTTGCACATGTGCATTTGAAAGTAAAGGCATGAGGTGAGATGGTAGGACAGGTAAAAGTAGGCAGAAACACAAGGAATGAAGAGTCAATGGAAAACAAAGCACAAAAGACACAGGCAGGTCTTCACAAGCTCCAGTGGGTCTTAAGCCATCTTTGTGGCAGTTTAATATACTCTTACTTTGTGTTTTTACAGCACAGTGTAACTTGTGTGGGGAGTGACTGCTTGGCAAGCAGTTAAGCTTGAGTTTGTCTTAACACTCACCTCAGAGCCAAGGGAAACACCAGAGTGTCAAAATGAACATACAGGTGTAAAAAGCTGTTTGGCCCTTTTTATTAGATCCATAGCCTTGGCTGATCTATCCGTGTTAACATGCAACTCTCACACTGCAAACTAACTAACACAGGGCAAGGTCTATCTGAATGTGCATTTACAAACCTTTTAAAGTACGCAACATTTCTAACTTCAAATAAAAATCACAAACTAACAGAAAAATAAGGTAAATAAAGTGGCGGTATTTTATTTTTCTTTGAAGCGCATCACACTTTGTTTTTGTTCAAAGCATTAAATATTAGACACCTGAGATGATATTTCTAAAAGCAGCTCTTAAATTTGATTTTCTGTGATTCACCCTCCCACTGGTTTGTATTTTTATCGAGCTCTATTTTTCATCGCTTGGAAATATGAATCCATCCTTTAGTATTTGGAAAGGTTACAGTGTGACAACAAAAACCTGCACTACAAAGCAAGTTCAGCATACCCTTGATATCATTTCCATTATCTGGCTTCACTTACCCTAACATTGTCGGTCAGGATAAGCAGTCACAGCATGGTGGTTATTAGTTTCTTAATCTAGCTTTGAGTGTGTTTATATGAAAGAGGAGCTGTTGGGAGCATGTGACCAAATGCAAACATGGACGGGTCAGCCAAAGGTGATCTGACATAAATACAAATGATTTTTTTTATTAAATAAACAGTCTCTGTTGTTGGATGTGTATAACACACTTTTGCCCGTATTCTTTAAGTCGCCATCCTGGCAGTCCCAAACGATCTGAGAGCAAAGACAGAACATTTAAAAACAGATGAAACCAATAAAAATTACCCCGTTTTATAGTCATGTCACTGTATAAAAGATTACAGAACAATAAAATTGATTTTAAACTTCCTTACAGGAAACAGGTACGCGGGGAATAAAGCTGCTCCTAAAAATAAATATTTTCTTGATTGATGCTCATCGCAGAAAGACACAAACTTAGGCTGTTATTTTTCATTTTGTCTTGTCATGCTCTTGACTTTTGTAATCTGGCATCTGCGGTGTGGCTAAAGTGCACAAGCAAGTAGGCCTTTACCACCATTTCAATGATTTATCAGTACAGGGGCTCAGAGATTCCCAGACTACACGGAAGGTAATGCTGCAACAGCTCGAGAAAATGAGACTTTCAGGAAATAACTTTGGGGGAGGAAAAAAAAACAAACTTTGCCTCCTGTTACTTTCTTCCACTCCCATATCAGCACTCATGCAGAGTTTCACTTCTGAGCAGTGATACCTATTAATCAGGAGAAAACTGCAGTCCAGCGCACCCTCCATTTCAGTTTAAAACATACCGAGGCTGTGGCGACACAGCTGACACATGACATGCTCAAGAAGTGAACTGCATGACTGAAAGCCCAAAGTCATCCCTGAAGTTACCGTGCTAAGCCTCACAGTACAGGCCTCTGGACTCATTGATACTATTCTTTGTGGCATACGGTTTCAGAAAAATCTATCACATTAAGCTGTTTGGAGTGTAGGTAATCAGCTGAGTAGCCAAAACTATTTGTATGGCTAATCTGATTGGTCCAAATCATGGAAGTACCATAGTAAAATACATTTATGTACAGTATAGTCCTCATCTGCTTTCAGGAACAATTACATTGGTTTTTATGGCACAAATAATTTAAGTGTTTATAAGAAAGCAGTGGTTAGCACTGTTGCCTCACAGCAAGAAGGTCCTGGGCTCAATTCCACCATCTGGCTATGACTTTCTGTGAGGGGTTTGCATGTTCTTCATGTGTCGTGTCTGCATGGGTTCTCATTGGGTACTCCAGCTTACTCCCACAGTCCAAAGACATGCAGTTAGTGGAGTTAGGTTAACTGGCCATTCGAAATTGCCCATATGTGTGAATGGTTGTCTGCCTCTTGCAATATTGCAGCAGGGATTGGAGCCCCACCCCCTGCTGAATTGGATAAGCAGAAGAAAATGGATGGATGGACAAGAAGGCAGTTTGATCAGCTGTGTCAATGACAACACAGCAGGTCACTTCTGCTTAGGATGTTGGTGATGAGTTTGGAGATGCAGCTTTTAGAAGATTAGGATTCAAGTAGTTATAAAGTTGAAAGAATTTGTGTATCATTACATTTGGATGAGAGGACTTTTGTTGCTTTAATGACAGACATGATGGATAGCCTATTCTGGCATTGCCCTCATAAACACCAGAACACTCGCCACACATGGAAAAAGTAAAAAACAAGCACGCCTTGCGTGTATGAACTTTAAAGTCCATAGTATGCATGTGTGTGTTTCTGTCTCCTTGCATTATCACCCCTCTCCTGCCCTGCAGCCTTCCTGTTGACAAGCAAAGCATGAAGAGCAAAAAACCAACTGTGATGCACAATGTGAGAGACACACTGGATGAACTGTTAACTCCTCCAACCCACCCCCATTCGCCTTTCCCTCAGACACACACACACACATTCACTCACCCTTTGTTCCAGCTCTCCCTCTCCTATCTTTTTCTCTATTCCAACCCTCTCCTCCTCCTCCTCCTCCTCCTTCTCCTCCTCCTCCCTCGCTGCCTCCCTCTATTCAGCCTCTTTCCTCTCAGTCACTGCCTTTGACCTCACACCAGTATAAAAGCTAACCTTACACGTCAGAGAAAGGTCACTTGCATAGGGGGAGGGTCACGGTGAGGTTGAATTCAAGCCCTGGAGCACTGCCTCTGTCCCAAAGGACTGTGGGCAATGTGACAAGGATGAGGCGGGAGGGGCTCCCACTTGACCTTAGGGGGTGTTGTGGATGTTCATCTGCACACATATCCAGCTGTATGCACCCAGTGCTTTATGCAGCCATTGCTGCTGAATACATGAGCCTAACGTCTAGAAGATCATTCAGATACCAAAAAATAAGATAAAAATAGCCAAAATAAATTAATGAGCCTTGACTTGAACAAAGGTTTAGATTAAAATTAAGAGTTTTTGCTGATTAAAAGTGTTAGCATTCTTTTCTTGCCCACAGAGACTAAATGTGGGCACAAAATCTTCATATTTTAAAGCAGGTAGTAAAAAATCATTTGGATTTTGCGTTAAAAAAAATTCTTGTTTTCCTATATGTCTCAGTTTTCATCAGTTGTGTGCATGTGTGCACATGTGTGTCCAGTGATTGCCTCCTCCAAACTGATCCGTCTTCCTCAGAGCAGGGTGACAGGTCCCTCTGTGTCTCACAATAGAAAGACAACCCCCTCATACGCACACACTGAGTCACACTTACCATACAGCCAGATGGGCTTGTGTCCCCCATCGCCAGACAAATTAAGTTTGGGCCTCCAGATTAATATTCAGGCAAAGCACTGGCTCTATATAATTGAATCATGATGCCATGAGTGTACAACAGGGGCTACTTTAGATGCAGCCACCATGTGCGCACCCAGACACACACACACACACACACACACACACACACACACACACACACACACACACACACACACACACACACACACACACACACACACACACACACACACACACACACACACCCCAACATCAACACTTGGCTGCCAGCTGCGCTCACTATCCTGTCTGCTGGTTGGGGACAAGACATGAATACAGAATCACAGCTCTGCATGCACCACACACAGTTTTATGGTGTGTTTTATTTATTTATTTACCTTCAGGTCTCTCCTTGCTACCTAAAAACTACTGCACTACACATTTCAAAAAATACAGCACAGACACACACAATTTCTTGTTGTTGTTTTTTTTTTTATATCGGACAAAAAAAACAAGGCCTATGATGCCACTAATTAAGCACTAATGGCAGTTTTTTTCCCACTCATTGTGGTCACAACTTTAACTTAAAATAATTTAAAAGAGCTCTTTTTTTTCTCCATAAAATTCACAAATATAGAAAAAAGGCATAAAAAAATCTGTACATTTTATGTTGCTTTTGAAGCCTATCTAACAGAATGTGACATAATAAAATAAGATTTTATGCTGTATAATTTTTCTGGCTTTCCTTTGGATACTTTGCATGGTGTAATTGTGGCATGGTATTAAATTGTATCATATGTCAGATTTTAAAAGCATATTTTTAACATTATGTGTTTATGTTCAAGATTTTATATGTATATATATATATATATATATATATATATATATATATATATATATATATATATATATATATATATATATATATATATATATATATATATATATATATATATATATATATATATATATATTATGAGTATAGATTAGATTTTTTCTGTTGATAGTACCTCATAGATTCTATATGGGGTTCAGTCAGGTGAGTCTGATGGCCAATCAAGTGCAGTAATATCATGGTCTGCAAACCTCCATCCATCCATCCATCCATCCATCCATCCATTTTCTTCCTCTTATCCTTTTAAGAAGAAGATAAGAAATCCCTTTATTAGTCCCACGATGGGGAAATTCAGTGTAGTGTGTCAATATCTAGGACACAATAAAATAAAAAAATATAAGCGGTAAAGAAGAAAGTAGAATGATAAAAAAAATCTGTATAAACAATATGTATCAGTATAAATAATATGTACATAATGAAGGACTCGTGGGGTTGTGGGGGTGCTACAGCCTACACCAGCTATCATAGGGCAAGAGGCAGGGTACAGCCTGGACAGGTCGCCAGCCTGTCGCAGGCCTAACACAAAGAGACAGATAACCATTCACACTCACATTTACAGCTATGGGCAATTTAGAATCACCAGTTAACCTAACCCCACTAACTGCATGTTTTTGGACTGCAGGAGGAAACTGGATAACCTGGAGAAAACCCACACAAACACGGGGACAACATGTGAATCCAGGACCTTCTTTCTGTGAGGCAACAGTGCTAACCACCGCGCCACCGTGCTGCCCTTTTGGTTGTAATTTTGGCAGTGTGGGCGGGTGCTGAGTCCTGTGCTTTACAAGATCAACTACAAAGTAAGCCAAAAAATTTCCATGGATAAATAAAATAGAATAAAACATAAACATAAAAAACAAGGAATAAAATAAATATTTGCCCCATAAAACAATATATTTTTAGTTTTAAACAAGTTTTTGACAGATTTCTAAAATATTTTTATGACAGGTGGTCTAATAAATGTATTAAGCATTGTGTATGACTTATTGTGCTTGCATCAAATACTGCTATCATGTCACATCTTATCTATATATAAATAAAAGCAAAAGGTAGTAATTCCCTTGAACCTGTGATGGTTCATGCATGTTGTTTATACATGTTGTGCAGAGTGGGTGGAAGCCATAGGAGGAAAAAATAAATAAATGATGAAATATTTAGGGTTCCTTTTGAGGAGGATTTCTTTTTGATTAAGCATGCCTTTTGAATTCAAGTTTTATATTGTTTTTGTCTTAGCACTTTAACATAAAAGAATTGTTAGTGGCCCTTTGAGGCTGAATTCAATTTATCATTACCTCCAGGAGCATATTTGGGGAAAATAATTTTTTTTTTAATTAGCAGAAACTATGGTGTGAAATGCAGTAATTGATCAGTGGCTTTCTTCCTCCAATAGACACGCCTTTTGGTCCCACAGGGAAGAGCAACCAGGTGCTTCAGAAAATTAATATTGGATTTTGTAGTGCAGCATGTACCTGTCAAACAAACAATCTGATTGTGCACATCAGCCAAGCCACAGTTTAGAGGAAACACACAGAGAAAAAGGGATGCGGATTAAAAACATGGTGAAAATGACACTTTTAGATACTTTTACAAAACAGCTGTGTGTAAGTTTGTTTTTTTTTAAAATTCATATGCATTTTTTGGCAGTCCCCCCTCCCCGATAGGTGACAAAATATGGATCCTAATAATAGATCAAGCGCTAGCCTGCTCAACAAGCTGCTACACTGCCCACTCATCCTTTACCCACACGCACTCACACCTCCACGGTCTCCTTTGCTTCCTGTTCTCTTACAGGCTGTCACCCTCACAAGTTTTGGTGCAGAGAGGAGGTGACATGGACACACACACACACGCACACACACACACACAATTCATTTCGCACCACTCTTTTGCTGTCTCTTCCACACTGCCACCACCTCCTCCTCCTCACTCCTTTTTGTCTCGCACGCTCTCCGTTACACACAAGGCTCAGTTGTGGGTTATCTGCCACTGGTTCGACTCATTAAATCTCATGCTGAATATACAGCTTAGATCAAATTTTGTTTTCATCATTCCTTCAGGATTTTGCATCATGTAAAAAAATAAATAGAGTATGCATTACACAGAATATGAGCAAATAAGCCTGCATTAAATCCCCGTTCTTCCCAAACACTGCATGTGAGGTGGTAATAACTCCCCATTTCTGCCTTTTTGTTAATTTCTTGACATTTTTACTGCCAAAATGAGCAGGGAGGACATTTGAGAGGACCAAAGGTACCAATTAGAGTCATTTTGGCATGAACACTACCTTTACTCCTCTGACCGTTCAAACCCAATCTCAGCACAGACTCATACAGCTTTAGTTAGCAAAGAAGCCTCCATATACTCTAAGTGATTAAGTCCCTCATGCCAATAAGGCCAGGCCTGTACAGTGGTATCTGGCATCCACACCTGTTCGTATGCTGTGAGAGAACTATCACTTCCAGTGATTAAATCCCAGCAGTCATCTAATCTGAAGGCAGCAGGGCAGGTAAGGGCACTGCAGTGGCAACTGTTAATCCAAGGGAAGTGCTACACATCTCAAAGAGCAACCCAGTTTATAAACACCACTTCCTGTGTGGGTGTCTTGTTGATTGAACCACACTTAACTTTGTTTCTCTCTACACTAAAGTGGCTCTGTTGATTTCACAAAGCTAAAAATGTTTAAAAATTGTAAAGGGCATACGAGGACAAAATATTATGTCCTACAAACAGCCAAATTTACGTGGGTGCCAGATACAGTTGGTTCTGTCCCAGTGCATGCACTTGCAATCCAGAGCACTTAAGCACGTTGTCACACCACCAGATAGGAGGAAAAAGCATCCGATGCAGTGCACTCAGCCAACACTCATCCTAATGAGACATTCAGGGCTGTGTCCCACAGTTTACCTTGGTCTATGGCAGCACACTAGTCCAGCCATTGGGGGTAGTGCACCTGCTGGTTTTAGAACAAACAAGAATCAACAGACATGAAAATAAGACGATATTACCAAGAAGTCCCCGTGATTTCACCCACTTTTCAAAAAGCCCTCTCCTTTCTAAAGCCAAAGTTGGTGGCCATCAATAAACTTGTCATACACAGACATACAGCATCCCAGCTGTATATCTGTTGCAGCAATGCAGCATGAAACTGAAGCTGAAAAATTTTAAGTTGCACGAACAATCATTTTGCATTTATGCCATTGTACTTATTTTAATCAGCAATATTGAAAATGATTATTTTGTGTTGTTCCTCCCCACCAAGGTCCCTATAATATCAAACTTAGTGTTTGTTTGTTTTTTTGTAATGCACGCTACTCATGTGTCATACTGCAATTTACTCATGAAAGTGGCCTGTATTCTTTCTTAAACATCATAACTATCAGAGATTGTAAATATGACTCAAGTAAACACGCTGTGAAAAGAAAATGCCACTGGAAAACGCTGGAGCCACATTTATGAGTTATTCATAGTATGAGACATTTAAGTCTTCATATAAAACCAAAATTACTCATGAAGGGAATAATGAAACACTTTTTTTCTAAATTTATTTTTCAAGGCAGTGTAATACATTAGCCAACCAAATAATTTTAGCTTATCTCCTTTTTTTTTTTATCTTAAAATATGAAATACTCCAATGCTTATGACCTGCGCAGGTCAACACAGGCCCAGCTTACACTGCCAGAAACACTGAATACAGGTCTGTTTGTGTTCAGTTCTACTATCTGATTGAAGAACCAACTGTAATGTTGTGTGGTGGAGCCTACTTGTTTGTTTATTATGTTGATTTTATTAAATTAACCTAATCATTGGAGCATCTGAGCCCAACTGAGCTGTGTATTTGTACGGTCCTTATCAAATAAGTATGTCTCAGTGCTTTCTGATAAAGCATGCTTTGAATCTTAACACAAGTATCTGTGATAGGAATAACCACATTTCCTGTGTTACCTGAAGACATCATACCCCAGATATGACAAGGAAATCAACAGGTACTTTCATGTGCTAAGGTGTGTTTTACCCACAACACACACACACACACACACACATTCACACACACACACACACAAACACTGAAACACAAACACTGAAGAAGTAAATTAATATCAACGCCCAAGAAGACAAACGCTAAGCTAGCTGCTCTGTTATCGATAACAGATGACACGCCCTTAAAGTTAAACCTATAATCGCAGCAAAAGCCCTACTAGTGACAGGCTTTGTAATACCACACCTTTATTAACTTGCACCACAACATAGCCAATTGGAGCAACGTAGGCCTTTGAACTGCTGCAAACAACATACTGCAATCTGCAGTGTTCCTCCTGGCCAGATGAAAGTATTAGCAGCATGAATAATTAGGCCAGCAACACCCGGCTACTCTGTTTTTACCATAGGAGGTCATTGTAAAAGAGGCACAGAGCAGTCTGCAGAACTGCGGATGTGATGACGCCACAGCCACACAATCCAGGAATAGTTCATATTACTGAAGAGCAAGGGAGTGAAGAGCAGGTAAGAGAGGGCCTAGATATCACTGCCAGCCCCTGCAGCCATGTTTTTTCAGTGTCTGAACCACTTAGTGAATGAGAGAGAAAGAGGAGAGAGAGAGAGAGAGTGACACACCACATCTTTCATAGCCTAATGCAACCGGGAAAGTGGCAGTGCCGTTGAAAAGCACATGAAGCCCTTAGGCAGCTTTCTAGACCTTGGTAATCTTCTTCAAATCTCATGCCTAATGCTCACTCACACCCAAACACCCATCTGAAATGCCCCCCCCCCAAAAAAAAGGCCTACCGGCTGACTGGATGGCCAGATAATTGACTGGGTGAGTGAAATCAATGCTGTGAACTGGATGTGCTTTTCAGCTCCACTAACAGCACACTGGTTCAGTAAGAGTTCAGCATGCCACACTAAATGGTCTGGGGGGTTTGTGTGTGGCTCAGCTGGGAGGACTCAGAATCACCGCTCTTCCCATGAATCGACTACAAAGGCTGCTTTGCTGGCACATGTCGCCGAAAAAGGACTTTAGACATGAAGAGGCAGAGTTCATGTTACACTTTCTCATTGTCCATCATTTAGATTGAAATAAAAGATGAGTAATTACCAACCATGAGGCTATTTTTCATGTCACAAGAAGCACAGGATTTTTTTTTCATTATTATTATTTTTTTTTTTTTCCCCAATGTGAGTGGCAGGCACAAAAAAACACGGCTGCCGTTGTGCCTGACAGGTAAGTAACACACACACACGCACAGAGCAAAAATACACAAAATAAATATACCCAATGTACATGCAATAAAGAGTGAAATACAAAAACAAACACAATTTATTGACTTCTGCACTAGTAAAATCTAAAACAACAGTAAAAATCATTGTTTCGGGTATTGAAAAAAACCGTATTAGTAATAGGCCTAACATTTGCAGCCTGAAGTAACTGCCTCTAGGTCATTCAGCAAGACCAGCTCCTCTCCTTAAGTTTCAGTTGATTTTGCAGCTGATTTTGGGAGAACAATTCTGAATGCTCTTTCCAAATTCAGTGCAAACCTTCAGGGCAGACAGAAGGAATGAGTCTTGGGACCAAAGAAAATAGTTTACCACACTTTGCTGATGAGTGTAAATCAGTAAGTAAGATGGGGGCAAGGCAAGAATATCTTTATAAATAAGCTTGTACCAGAGGTTGAGTCTTCAAAATGATTCTTCTAAATGACATGTTAGACAGTCTGACCCAAGCATACAACATACAATGGAAGGTAAGAGCTTTAAGGTTTGTCATAAATCTGATTTCTCCACAACAGTATCCAGGATATGTAAGCATTGTGAAGACGCATGCATATAAATAACATTACCGTAATCCAGCATTGACATAAAACTGGAAGCCAAAAGTCTCTTTCTTGCCTCAGAGGACAGACAGGACTAGATTCTAAAGTAAAAATCCAGTTTCAAGTTAAGATTTTCCACCAGTTGCTTTAATAAAATATAATATAAAATATTGAATTTTGCTCTCTCTCTTTCACACAAGCCTTTTGTGAATTCCTAGATCCAGATATGGATTTGGAACAACTCCAAAATTCTACCAGAGGTAGAACTGCTATGAAACAGACAAACTGAGCCAAACACATGACTTCTTTTGTTGAGGCTATTTAACTTTTATGGCAAGCTACGGTCTAGCCTCAACTAAAACTTTCCTCCTGCTCTGTAATCTAATGCACTGCAGTAGACTGCTGCAGAGGTGACCGCCATGAGCTTTTGCCTCTTTGCCTCACGCCGATTACTTCCCTTGGTTGTTTTAATTTTATTCTGCAGGCTGAACCCTCACTCTGCTGCCACGCTGTAGGCTGGAATTGTCACTTCAAATTTTAAGATGGGAAACTTTTCTCCCAGGGAAGTGATCAAAAGTCAGCAGTGCTCTATGAACATGGGATTTCCTGATCCTGCTAGCACTCGCTACAGTGGAAGGAAATCCCACAGCACGCTCCGCTCTGCACCCTTTTGTTGCCTGTATATTATACAATGCAATGTTTGACTTTATGTTAAGAAGGAAACCAAACACTAATATTGTGAGCACATGTCAAAATGAGCGATAGGCTTAAGATTTTTGGCCCCAGAAAGCTGAAGCAAGTGAAGATGTAAAGGTGGATATCAGGAAGGGAAATGACCACATGGTGTTGTGTGTTTATAAGAGGGTTATGTGCAGGGAGGCAGTGATTTCCCTCTCTGCTATTATTGTCAGTCTTGTCCAATAAAAAAAAAGAAAAAAAAGTGCTGGTTGATTTTTTTGAAAAACTATGTATGTGTTTACACGTGGACAAGGAAAATGGAAATTTTGTCTCGCAACGTCAAAGGTTTGTGCATTTATCTCCTTTAGTGATGTCAGACTATTCACCATGTTCTTGTTAGGGTTCAATTTCTTCACAGTTAGGGTTATCAGCCCTGTGGCACTTTTTTCTGATTCTTCATTATGTATTTAGTGGTGAGCCGAACAAAATTCTGTCACAGATACAAATTTTGGTGACTGTTAAGTTGCACATGGGTGATGTCCATTGAGCATGACATGAAACAAACGCTCATATATGCCCATATATATATATATATATATATATACACTGCTCAAAAACATAAAGGGAACACTCAAATAACACATCCTAGATCTGAATGAATGAAATATTCTCATTGAATACTTTGTTCTGTACAAAGTTGAATGTGCTGACAACAAAAATCACTAAAATCATCAATGGAAATCAAATTTATTAACCAATGGAGGCCTGGATTTAGAGTCACACACAAAATTAAAGTGGAAAAACACACTACAGGCTGATCCAACTTTGATGTAATGTCCTTAAAACAAGTCAAAATGAGGCTCAGTATTGTGTGTGGCCTCCATGTGCCTGTATGACCTCCCTACAACGCCCAGGGCCAACCGCACCAGCATATGGTCTCACAAGGGGTCTGAGGATCTCATCTCAGTACCTAATGGCAGTCATGCTACCTCTGGCGAGCACATGGAGGGCCATGCGGCCCTCCAAAGAAATGTCACCCCACACCATTACTGACCCACTGCTAAACCGGTCATGCTGAAGGATGTTGCAGGCAGCAGATCGCTCTCCACGGCGTCTCCAGACTCTGTCACGTCTGTCACATGTGCTCAGTGTGAACCTGCTTTCATCTGTGAAGAGCACAGGGCACCAGTGGCGAAGTTTGCCAATCCTGGTGTTCTCTGGCAAATGCCAAGCGTCCTGCACGGTGTTGGACTGTGAGCACAACCCCCATCTGTGGACGTCGGGCCCTCATACCATCCTCATGGACCCTCATACCATCCTCATGGAGTCGGTTTCTAACCGTTTGTTCCAGTCACTTCCATGGAATTAGAGCGGAGACTGCGAGCCAGGCCTTCTCATCCAACATCAGTGTCTGACCTCACAAATTCACTTCTGGAAGAATGGTCAAAAATTCCCATAAACACATTTCTGAAACTTGTGGAAAACCTTCCCAGAACAGTTGAATCTGTTATAGCTGCAAAGGGTAAGCTGGTATCATATTAAACCCTATGGCTTAGGAATGGGATGTCATTCAAGTTTATATGTGTGTGAAGGCAGATGAGTGAATACTAAAATTGAAAGCTAAGTATCGACCCAGCAAATAATGATTCATACAGTTGAATATTTGGGTACAGGACTAACTGAGTGGGAAAATTGCTCATTCATGTATGAAATATAGCCATGTTCTTCCTCCACTTGGCTTCCTCATCACATGTCAGGGCTAAACCGGGGCTTTGTTTCCTCTCAGTCACATGCATCTACTCAAACATCTGCAACCATCACTGATCGGGCAGGCTTCCACTCTTGCGCCCAGGGTAACTCCAAGATAGGCATAACATTTAAATCAATCCCCAGGAAAAAAAAAATGGATCTCTTCCACTGTTTAATTCCACAGACTTTGAGACATGCAGTTGCTAAGCAACAGCAGAAATGTGTGCCCTTCTCTGATATCCATTTTGGTTTCCTTTCTGCATATGCCAGCTTGACTCAGATCTAAGTTAAGGAGATAATTGTCATTTATAAAAATACACTCCCAAAGCACTAGGTGAGATTTAGCAAATAAACGACTTCAAATGAAACCGTGTGTGGTTTTGATTTTCCATGTTTTTATTTACTGTACAAAGGGAGAAGGCTTACACTAAAGTGTTTGGATTGTAGCTAAAATAAAACGAGTTTCAATGAGTTCTGACTGAGAATACTGAGTTATTCAAATATTCTCAAACACACTCAACTTCTTGGTATGCGAACACGTGACGGGTAAACAAAGTTTCACTGTGTTACAGCAGCGTGAACAGAGAGAAATATTTAGCTTCAGAAAAAGAAACAGCATTTTTCAGCATCTGTTCAAACTGGTACACAGACACATTGCAATCAATATTTTGTTGTGTAGCTTCTCTCTCTTTATTGAGCACATCTTTCCATGTAACACACAGAACACAGAAAGTGTTTTTTTATTATTATTACTGTAAACCTTAAGAAAAAACTACATCCGATTGTGTGGCTTTTGTGTCTGCTGCTGTAAAACCTTTTCCTGAGCATCCCGGTCCCCAGGGTGTTATGTTTGTGCATGAGAGGCTACTAAAGGTGGATATTGAAACCAAAATGACTCTGTGTGTGTGTGTGTGTGTGTGTCCTTTTCTCTGTTGTGAGCATTTTTTAAACCCAAAGGTCCATCTATCTACACATATGCCCAGGGTTCCAAACCGCTGGGCACAAATGTTTGGTGGCCCATACCCAACTTCTTTCTTCAGTAATTAGACATATTATGCAGGAACATGGACATAAGTCATACACTAATGTGCATGAATATCATGGTAATTCTGGGCTTTTAATTACTTTTTTTTAACTGTTCTTTGTCCAGGGTGGAATGATTGTACAGCATACATCTGTAATGGTTTTAGAAAACAAGAATTGGGTGCATAAGTTTGAATTTATTTTCTCTAATACACACAGGATCAAAAGTATATATATATATATATATATATATATATATATATACACAGCACCATGAAAAGGGGTTTGCCCTCTTCTTGGTTTCTTAGTTTATTTTGCATATTTGTCACACTTAAATGTTTCAGCTCAAACTAATTTTAATATTAGACAAAGATAACCCAAGTATATACAAAATGAAAGTTTTAAATGATGGTTTCATTTATTAAGGGAAATTTTTTTTTATCTTAACTCCGCTGGCCCTGGCCCTTACACCCCAATAAATGGTTGTGCCACCCTTGGCAGCAAGAACTGCAATCAGTCATTTAACTGGCATTGAGTCTTTCATGTTGCCGTGGAGGAATTTTGGCCCACTCTTCTTTGTGGAATTGCTTTAATTCAGCCACATTGGAGGTTTTTCAAGCATGAATAACCTGTTTAAGGTCATGCCAAAGCATCTCAATTTGACTTAAATCTAGACATTGACTAGGCCACTCCAAAAGCTTAAAATTGTGCTTTTTTCTGTCTTTTTTTTTAAAGCCATTCAGGGGTGTACTCGCCGGTGTATTTCGAATCATTGTCTAGCTGCATAACCCAGGTGTGCTTCAGCTTCATGACACAAACTGATGGGCGGACATTCTCCTTTGGGATTTTCTGGTAGAGAGCAGAATTCATGGTTCCATCAATTACAGCAAGTTGTTCGGGTCCTGAAGCAGCAAAGCAGCCCCAGGCCATCACACTAACAACACCTTGTTTGACTGTTTCTGTTTTACCCCAGATGTAACAGGACCTTCTGAAAAGTTGAACTTTTGTCTCATCAGTCCACAGAATATTTTCCCAAAGGTCTTGGGGATCATCAGTGTGTTTGTTGGCAAAAGTGAGACGAGTCTTTGTGTTCTTTTTGGTCAGCAGTGGGTTTCACCTTGGAGCTCTCCCATAGATGCCATTTTTGCCCAGTCTCTTTAAGGCCTGCAGTTCATTAGATGCTGTTCTGGGTCCTTTTGGTGTCTCCTGGATGAGTCATCGATGCTCTCTTGGAATAATTTTGGTTGGCTGGCCACTCCTGGGAAGGTTCACCACAGTTCCAAGTTTTTTCCATTTGTGAATAATGGCTCTCAGTGTGGTTCATTGGATTCCCAAAGCCTTAGAAATGGCTTTGTAACCCTTTCCAGACTGTTAGATGTCAATTACTTTGTGTCTCAGCTGTTTCTTTAGATTGTGGCATGAGGTATTTCTTTTTGAGATCTTTTAGCCCACTTCACTTTGTCACATATCCTCTATTTAAGAGTTTTCTTGATTTGACAGGTCTGGCAGTAATCAGGCCTGGGTGGGGCTAGTGAAATTTAACTCAGGTTTCCAAAACAATGTGGTTAATCAGAGTTAATTCATGATTTAACAAGAGGGGAAAATTACATTTTCACACTGGTCCAGGTAGGTGCGGATAGCATATTTCCCTTAATCATTTAAAAAATGCATTTTGTATTTTCTCTAATTGTCTTTGTCTAAAAATAAAAATTGTTTGATGATCCGAAGCCTGTGAGTGTGACAAATATTTTCACACCAGTGCACAGGGTCAAACATATACATATACTCAATTCAATCTTTTAATAAGTGGTGCTGAAGGTTCCAAACTGTCTTTTGACTTGACAAGGCCGAGGCATATTAACTCCTCGTTAGTGATCATGATTGGTCAAGATTTTTTTTCTTCCCTTTAGGTCTCCAGCCTCTGCAAAAGAATCAAAGAATGTCAAAGTATTTGACAATATTTGATACATATTGTACAAAGATAGACCCACTGTGAAATTCCCCTGCTACCAGAGGAGATTTCATTACATGAATGGGATTTGCTGTGTGCTTGTGTGGGTTCATTCTGGTTTGAGGAAGAGACTGCATCAAGTCAAGGAAATACAGTGCCTTCTCATCAGAGCTGCTTGTTAATCTCACCATGTCCGTCTTTGATGTTAGAGTTTTTATGCTCTGTGTTTGAGACGTCACTGGCTTCAGACGTTTGTTTGCAGCCAGCTGCTCTCCACACACTCTGCTCTCACTATCTCAGTGTTTTCATCTCCTTTACAGATTTCATCTGCTTGGGCTCTCTTTCACTTTCTGCTCTCTGCCATCGTCTTCTGCCCCCCCTTTTTTTTCTTTCTGGTGTCTACAGGTAACAATGAAAATATTTATATACAATTATCCACTCACTGGCCACTTTGTTATGTACACCTTGCTAGTACTGGGTTGGACATCTGTTTGGCATCAGGACGGCCTGAATTCTTTGTGGCATAGATTAAAAAACAGGAAGGAAATAAACAGGCAATAAACAGCCTAAAAGAGCAGCTCTGGCAGAGGGACAATGAAATCCTGAACATGAACCAGGAGAAGAAGAGTCTGCCAAGCTCGCAGAAAATGTTGAGAAAGACGAGTCCTTCACAAGCATGTGCAGCTCTCTGGAGGAGAATTTGAGGAACAAGGTAACTCAGAGAGAGAAAGTGGAGTGAGCGAAGACAGCTCTGGAGGAAGAAAACAAAAAGCTCCTGGAAGTCAAGGAAGCCATCAAAAAAAAAAAAACTGAGGGAAGATATGAAAAAAAACTTAAGAAACTACTGAAGGAGGGAACGAAAGATCTGCACGGACAGCACAAGGAATCTGACAAGGATAAAGAAAGTCAGGTGAAGAAAGAAGTTTAAAGAGCACTGGAAGAAGAGACAAGAAAGGAATAGAAGAGGCAAAAAAGCAGCTGAAGCTGCAAAGAAAGACACTGAAAGAACAAAGCAGTTTAAAACAGAAATGGCAAAAATAAAAAAGAAACTGGAAGAGACAAACAAGTGCCTCTTGGAAGGGAATATGGATTTGACAGTCGGTGCTGGAAACATATTGTAAAAAAAAAAAAAAAAGTAAAGAAACTCCTGATAAAAGAAGAAATAGAGAACTGCTGAAAAAGAAAAAGAAAGAAGCAAAGGAACAGGTGGAAAAGCAGAAAAAAGAGGCAAAAAATTGAAAGAGGAGGAAGAGAAAGAGAAGAATTGGAGTGGCATCTGGAGTTGCTTCTGGTGCAGCTCAGCCCCAGCGGAGATTCCCTCTTCCTGCCCTTTTTTTTTTTTTTAACCTCCCCTCCACTCCCACAAAATAAATCAGTTAGTTTTAGGGCTGCAGCTATCATTATTTTAGTAATCAAGTATTCTATCGATTATTCCATCGATTACTCGAGTAATCGGATAAGAAATACTTTTTTGAATTAACAGTTCATCTGCATATTTTAACTTCCTACTACAGTTTTTCCCTGTGTGAAACAATCAGGGTGGATGGAGCAGCTACAAAGTTCTCTTTTCTTCACTTACTGATCAGGTGGTTGATGAACGACCTCCAGCTGTTTCCCAGTAGAGGTTTAATGGTGGTTACGGGGGGAAAGCTTCTTTTGGAAGCTTCTTTCCATCTGAGCTCATCGTCTCCAGCACCGCTCCGCCTCTTTGCACTTGTGCAGACAGACTGCACGTCGAACAGCTGACTGCTGTTGTTGTATTATTTGTGTTTATGTTGAAAAACTGGGGGCTGCAAGAGCACAATGTTGTAATGCTTTGTATTCACAAGCATTATCCTAAACACGTTTCTACTGCAGGTCAATATTTAGTCACTGATCAGAGATTAAAGTATAAAAAATATGTTGGGAAGGGGTCCTTCCGGGCAGATCGCTAGTGCTAATAGCGGCACTGGCTAGTAAACTGCAGTTAAACTGGAAGCTGAAGTAGAGAAAGTAGAGAAAACACGTCAGTCATGATCCAGTTAGTGTTAAAGGGAATCCGTAGCAGCCACGAAGAGTTTTTTTTTTTAGAATTTAAGGTTCACTCCAGATCAGTAGGTGGCGGTAATGCAGCTCTAAGCTTGTTTGTCTACGGCCATTAAACCCACAAGAAGAAAAAGATAACTACAGAGAACTGTGATGGTGCTGATGTGGGTGAAACGCTCCATTTACACGGAGATACCTGAGCACTGCAGAGTTTAAACGAAGCATCGAAGCAGCAAATTTGTGTCGAGGATTTTTTTTAATAGAATTGTTCGAGTTTTTTTTTTTAATTTATATAGCGTTTTACAAGAACCTAGTTCACAAAGTGCTTTACAATACAGAAATAAAATGTAACATTAAAAATGGTAACTGCAGATGTTTGAAAATATGAAATATTTTTCTAAAATAATATGTTATGCAATAATCTCAGTGACAATGCAGCACAGATTACTTTTTTCTAGTTGTTCAGAAGGCCAAGTCAATATGGAGATTAGTCTACTCTTGAATACAATTTATTTCTATGATAAAATAAAACAATTACGCTATTTGAACAATGACACCTTCTAGAGCCATCAGTTTGACAATATAAAGTACAGGTATGCATTTTGCCAGCGTGAAGCACAGCGCCACTAACAGTTCTAACTTAACAATCTGGCATCAGTTGACAATCTTCCCTCTTTTTAAATAGCTGCCACTCAATGGGTGATTACCAACAGGTGTGTGGATTACCCACGGGCGACGTGACTGCAGGGCGGAGCCCGAGGTAAACTCACCTCTGGAAAACAAGGTGTGGTTAACTAGAGCATTCACACACACGCACACACACACACACATACTTACAAAGAGAAACAGTGTTAATCAGGGCCTCAATCACAAATGGACCAATGAAACAAGGAAAGAGTTTCTTGGATTCAGTTCTCAAAGGTACATTTTTGGTGGACAGCCAAACCAAATTTTGGGAGAGCCACATAGTGTGCAGATTTGGAGAAATGATCTGTTATGGTGAGAATAACAGTTTTACCAGCTGGGGGAGGTAGACCAGTCACAAAGTCCACTGCAATGTGGGACCAGGGAGGTCCTGGAGTTGGAACAGGATGGAGAAGGCTGGCCGGAAATGTGCCGGAAGACTTATTTCAAGCACAAATGGTGGATGCTGGCACATATTCCTTAACATTTAAGGTTGACCACCAAAACAAAAATTGGAGGAAGGTGATATTGCTGTTACCTAGATGGCAGGTGAACTTGGAGGCGTGGGCCCAGTAAATCACTTGAGACCGGAAACTAGAGGGAGCAAACTGACAGTCAGGTGGACTATTACCTGGGTCAGGTTCATCTCTTTGTGTGTCACGGACCAGTGACTCAAGCTCCAGGTCAGTGAACGATGAAGAAAGGATGGTGGTGACCTCAGAGGTGACGTCAGGCCTGCAGGTAATGGTTAAATTAAAATGTGTGAAAAATGAAGCCAACCTGGCCTGGGGTGTGTTGAGCCTCTTAGGCATCTTCAAGTAGGCGAGCTTCTTACGGTCTGTCCATACCACCACGTCAACAGAGTTGACATGAAATTCATACTTCTCACCTTTGACAAACAGCTTGTTCTTCATGAGGCACTGCAGAACCTAATGAATGTGGTTATTGGTGATCTGAGAGATTTCTGGAGAAAATGAGAATGTAATTAAGGTAGACAAACACAAAACAGTTTAGGTAGTCATGGTAGTCATTAACTAGTGCTTGAAAAACAGGTGGAGCATTAGTAAGTCCAAACGGCATGACAGAATATTAAAAATGGCCTAGGTGAGTGTTAAAGGCTGTCTGGGATTCATTGCCTTCCCCTACATGCAGATCCAGTTTGGAGAAGATGGTAACATCCCGTAAGAGTTCAAAGGCTGAGGAAAGGAGGGGCAATGGATAATTGTTTTTTAATTTTATGTAATTCAAACCTCGACATGTTTCTAGCCAGAAAAAATTTTCAGCTGGTTCATTTGTGCTGCCAGGAGTGCAGTGGAGTGCAGTTAGTCTCTTTAGCCAGTAGGTGTGTATCATATCAGGGCCTGGTGCTGTCCAATTCTTCATATGTGAGACTCTTTCTTGGATGTCTGCCTCTGTGATGGCTACTGGATCCTGTTCAGGAAGGTTGCTGTGGTCTGCTCTTAGAGCCACTAACCACTGAGCATTGGTGTTGTGTGTTGCATCTTTCTCCCATGTGATCTTCCAGTATTGCTCTATCTCCCAGCCTTGGTGGGGGTGCTGTTCTCATATTGTTCCCTTGCCAGTGAGAGTACACCTTGGATGGTTCAGTGGAGAACATCTGGTTTATTCTCTTGGCTTCTATCTCTCTGGTATAGCTATTCAAGTGGCTAGCCAAGGCTGTGAGTCTTTGCTTGGCAGTCGCTAAGGCCTCAGGTATTGACAGCTTGCTGTACTGCTTAACCACCCCTTTCTTCATCACACCTTTCTGCAGCACCGATAGCTGGCTGACTTCTCTCTGTGCTGCCTTGATCTATAGCTTCTAGTCATCTTTTCCATGGAGGATACTACTTATCTTGTAGCCAAGCATCTCAAGGACTGCTGCTGCCGTGGTATACATCAACTGATTGTTTCAGTGATGGTCGAAGTAGGGATTGTCCATAGTGCTGCATTCGAATCTTCTAGTAAACTTTCAGAGGGTGCTTCACGTAGTCTGAA
Source organism: Pterophyllum scalare (assembly GCA_024447675.2). Classification (NCBI taxonomy): domain Eukaryota; kingdom Metazoa; phylum Chordata; class Actinopteri; order Cichliformes; family Cichlidae; genus Pterophyllum; species Pterophyllum scalare. Next base: position 27,896 of record JAMQGT020010538.1, read on the forward strand.
TTTTGACTGAATTTTGCTACATTTAGAACAACTTCACCGTCAGTTACAGAGCAGCAGAAATTCATCTTTGACACAGCTCTAAAGAGAAATGATTAACAACCACAAGCAGTATCTGGCACCAGACTCAAAAATCACAGTACGCAATAATAAAAGGACATAGCATCCAAAGAATCTTCAAAATGAAAATTAGGTTATGTCATGACATCTTATTTAACAGCTGAGGGAATAAAAGATGTTTTGTCTGCCCTTTTTTCTAGCCAAGTGGCCTTGATAATGCTGGCCTGATTGTAACTGCTGAAAGGACTGATGGAGGGGGTGAGAAGTCCACTGTATAATCACATTGTACAACTCAGAAAGTGGCATTTGAACTGAACCTGTTACCTTATTGACCTCACCTGTTCTTTTTTACTGATATTAAAACTCCTGAGCTTCCTCAACAGGTTTTGATTCGTGGTTGCTGATTTTTCCTGTATGTTGAGTCGAAATGTTTTGAGAAGGACACAGAGATGCCTAACTCTGTTCCCAGGTAGTTGAAAACCTCACCTGCTCTACCAGCTGCCCTTCAACTCCGAGGGGGTCAAAGAAAGGTTGGGTAAAGCATCTTGCCTTTTGCCCACACAGCACAGCTCCCTGGTCTCAGTTATGTTGGCCTTTAAGAAGTTTTCCTGAAAAGTTTTTGTGACTATTTACCATATAAAAGCTGAGGAAAAGTCCATGAACAGTGTACTGAGTCCATGTGTTTGGCCACATTATCCAGCAGAATTAAGCTGGCATACTCGACACATTTTACTGTATAGGGAGACTGGAATACTTTAAAAGTGCCAAAGGAGTAATCTAACACCAATGACAAAAAAGACAACCCAACAAACATCGAGCTGTCATTTTTCTGTATACATGAAGTGTATTAATGTGGCCTGAATTTAGATGTTAGAAAAATTTATTAATTTTAAGCTTGCATGCTTGTTGTTCATTTTTTTTACCAGAAGGTCAACATCAGGGACATGGTTAGGCTGGCCTAGCTGTGGAAGCAGCTTATGGTACCATCTTTCTTCTTTTCTACCCAAAGCAAGGGCTGCAAACAAAAAATACATCCCCAAATATCCAGCTAGTTAGGCCCTTGTTTCCTCTCTACTCTCCTCTGCTGCTACTACACCGCTGTAAAATATTTCTTGCTTCATTCGTTAGACGTATTTATCTTATCTAGCTTTCCGAAAATGACTGCTTTTCTGTAACAATGGCAGAAAGGCAGAATGAAAAATATTTTCTTAGGCTCTTTGCAAAAGGAGCCGTACACATCATCACACATATAAAGCCTGTCAGCACACTTCTCTCTCCGTCTGTGATTGTTCTCAATAACCCCTGTTGCCCAGATGAATGATGGCAGGTACTGGATGAAAGCCAGCATCTACTCCACTCCAACTAAAATTCTCTCTCCAACATTTCATTCAGTACCGTTCAATATCAGGCATCACTGCACAACCCAAGAGTGATTTGTGTGTGCATGTGTGTGTGTGTGTGTGTGTGGGGGGGGTGCTTATGAATGATGAACTTCATCAAGTGTGACTGTGGCTATTTAGAGGGAAAAATTTGTCAATATGCAATTTAAAAAAACATGAAGGTGTGACGTTCACGACCAGAATCTCACCTTCTTTGATTAGAATAAAAGACAAATTAATAAAATATACAAGTGGAGGATTTGTTCAAAGTTCATTCTAAGAAATAAAAATGAGGTTGGACTCTAATGATTTTATCTAAAAAAAACTTTGCAGGGGAAACAACTATTTATTCTGTTGATAAAAAGCCTTGATATTTACCACACTATCTACTGCCTGTGTAGCACAGTGTACACAGCAACAAACCAAACTTACCCAGGGCTTTCTTCTCTCTCTAGTGTCTCATTTAAAAAAAAAACACACAGTCCCTCCCTGGTCGTATTTTTTCCTCTTTATCTTGATCTTCTTTTTGCCAGGGTGTCTCTCTCTCTCTCAGCATCAGTGTGTTTGTTTGGAGAGGACAGCTCGCCCAGTACAACATGGAAGTACGTCAACGTTGCTGGCTTCTTCTTAGATAAGGCCAACAGGAAAAGACCTCTCAGAGAGAGCACAGACAGGAGGGGAGGTGGAGGAGAAAGGGCTGAAGTCATGTTGGTGAGGAAGAAAATATAAATGGAAGGAAGAGAGGAGCGACCAGGAGGTGATGCACAGCACAATACATCAATCACTTATTGCATCATAAAGATTTTTCTTATGTGTCCATTTACTGAATCCTGTCTTTACTGTGCCTGAATTTATCAAACACCCGATTATATTGGGCTGTTAAATAGTTAACAGGAAGTTTTATTGTGTCATTAAGTCTGAAGTAACTGCTGCTCGTGTTCAGGTTAATAAAGATATGAGTGGATGCTGTTAGTTGGTGTGAAGCACAGAGATGTTTTGTCTCCGTTTATTTCCATTTATGTTGATTATTTCATTTTTTTTCTGATGAGTTCATACTGGAACTGTGGTCATATTATTATTTGTAGATGACTTTTTTTTTAAAACTTGGTCTAAATGGAAAAAAGGAACGCCATGTCTGAAACGTTGCATTTTAATGTGGTAGGACAATTCCCATATGCTCACCAGCTGCTTCATTAGGTACACCTTGCTGGTACTGGGTTGGACCTCGTTTTACCTCCAGAACTGCCTTAAGTCTTCACAGATTCAGCAAGCTGCTGAAAACATTCCTCATAGATTTCGGTCCATGTTGACACGACAGCATCACACAGTTGCTGCAGATTTGTTGGCTGCACAGCCATGATGTAAATATTGCCGTGCAGCACCTCCCTGAGATGTGGTGACTATGGAGGCAATTTGAGTACAACATGATTTAAATACCACATCAGAGATACAACTCTTGACCAAAAGATGGTCAGACCAGGTGTTTCATACTTCATTTAACTCTCAGGCTAGAGGGGTATTTCAAAACTTAGATCTCATGAGAAGCCCATACAGGAGTTATGGGTTAATATTCTATCACAAAATAAACTTTGTAAATATGTATGGCCCCAGTAATAATAACCCGTTTTTGAAAGATTATTCTTAACTGCATCTACATTATAGGAGGGGACTTTAGCATATGCATGTTACTCAAGTTCATTTAAAAGTCCGACTACTTTTTAATATCCATGGAATTACAACCTCAAATCAAAATATATATATATATATATATATATATATATATATATATATATATATATATATATATATATATATATATATATATATATATACTGGTTATAACAGTATTGTAGAAATTCAACTGAGTAAGGTTGAGCATTTTCCAAAAAGATGGAGATTGCAAACATTTTTGTTAACAGATCCAAGCTTTGTTAAATTTGTAGAAAAGTGCATAGATAAAGATTAAGAGGGGGGCTTAAAAGCTTAAGAGGGGAAATGATTAGCTACACCAGTATGAAAAATAAACAATTCAATCAAGTCATTGCAATTGCATAGCAATGATCTAAAAAAAACAAACAAACAAACTACATAATCTGATTATTATGAGAGCTAAACATGACAAATTAGCAACTGAAAAAGTGGCTAAGAGTTTAATGCTGACTGAGAAAACATTTTATGACCAAGGAGAAGAAGCAGTTAAATTATTGTCCTGGAGGATTAAGAAAAGAACAGTGTAAACTTAACATCGGTTAACTTGAACCCTCAGAGATAAATTAAAACTGAAGAGCATCCAGAAAGTTAAAGATCTGTACATGGACGGAGTGTTGCTTACATTTTATCAATTATGTGAAAAATAATTCCCCCAAAACATTTCTTTTAAATATTTACAGTTTAAAACATTACATGTCATCCAGATTCAGACAAATTATGCATGTCCCACAGTTATCAAAAATTGAAGAAGTCTTTCTTGGATATTTGGAAGGGAAAGGTTTACTCTCTACATTTTATAATTGCTGACATCTGCTTCTAAAGATTCAGCAATGAACAAGTTAAATGCATGGAGAAACAACATACAAGAAGATATCAGTGAGACAAACTGGAATAAGGCTTGTTTAAAGGCACAAAATCAAACAATAATTAGATCTGGGTTCATTAAAGGCCACTTCAGAATAGTCCAGTGTTTTTTGTTCTTAGCCATTCCTTGGTGTTTTTAGCTGTGTTTTGGTTCATTATCCTGTTGGAGGACCCGTGACCTGCGACTGAGATAAAGCTTTCTGACACTGGGCAGCACATTTCACTCCAGAATCCCTCGATAGTCTTGAGATTTGCACATTTGAGATTTGTGTGTGTGTGTGTGTGTGTGTGTATACCTGCACAAGCTCAACACACAGTGTTCTTTTCTTTGTATGCTTCATTTTTGCATATGTGAACACAGAGCTGACGCTATTTACCAAAAAGCTCCAGTTTTGTCTCATCTGTCCAAAGGACATTCTTACAGGTGCTTTGTGACTTGTCAATATGCATTTTAGTGTAGTGGTGTCGTCCGTGGTCGTCTTCCATTAAGTCCACTTTGGCTCAAAAAGCGACAGATGGTGTGATTTGACAGTGATGGACCCTGACTTTGGAGTTCGTCTCTGATCTCTCTGGAAGTTGTTCTGGGTTCTTTGGTTACCATTCATATTATCTGTCTCTTCGACTTGTCATCAGCTTTCCTCTTGTGGCCACGTCAAGGGAGGTTGGCTACAGTCCCATGGGCCTTCAACTTCTGAGTAAGATGTGCAACTGTAGTCACAGGAACATCAAGCTGTTTGGAAATGGTCTTGTAGCCTTTACCTTTAACATGCTTGTCAATAATTGTCTTTCTCATCTCCTGAGACAGCTCTCTCCTGAGCTTTCTGTGGTCCATGTTCAGTGTGGTACACACCATAATATCAAACAGCACAGTGACGACTTTTCACCCTTTAAATAGGCAGAGGCACAGTGGGTGCAAAACATGATCAAATCATCAACCCTCCACCACCGTACTTTGAAATTGATATGTCATGTTTGTGCTGATATGCTGTGTTTGGTTTTCACCAAACACGGTGCTTTACATTATAGCTAAACATCTCCTCTTCTTGTCTGTCTAAAGGACATTGTTCCAAAAGTCATGGTTTGTTCAGATACAACTTTATAAACCTAAGCCCTGCTACCATGTTCTTGTGATTCAGGGGGTATTTAAATTGGTCAGTATAATGTAACTGTGAGCATAGACTTTTTAAATGTGGATTTTAGAGACACATAAAAGCTAGAGGGGGAAAGGGAGACTGGACACTAAGGGCCTGGTTTGTTCTGGCCCAGCCAAAGTGTCTCTTACAGGAGGTGGTATGTTGTTGTGGAGGGGTTCGCATCCCTCTGAAGTCTGGCGCTCGGTATCTGGTTACTTCTGCAGGTCTGCAATGATTACCCTCCACTCAAATTCCACAGCCCTCATTTACTCCAATCCACACAGGAATCCTGCAAAGTCAGCTTTACACACAGAACAAAGAAGCACAAACACACAGACCAACAACCCCAACAGATGTCCAGTCCAATTTTAAACCAACTTTTAACTGAAAACATTCAGATCAATGATATTTGTCACCCCTCTTTCATTCCATTGCCCCTTCCAGTTGTCTCCGTCACAAACTCTTTGATGAAATGTAACACGCAACACAAACTGCAACAGTTTGGATAATGACTTAGAATGTGGGTGAGGTTTGTGTTGCCACTGCAGTGCTAACCTGGTTGTAAAATGCCATAATGCTGCAATCCACATGTAGCTGTTTGTCACCTCACACCAAACTGTAAGGAGAGCAGCAGCAATGTGGCGGTTTAGCCCTCGGCCTTGCCTGCCACCCTCCTGCTGCAAGGAATGCTGTCACAGACAGCCGACTAGACGCCCCATCAGCTGCTCATATACCCACATGTTGCACAGCTCTATGTTACTGCAACAGGACTTGGTGTGCTTTCAGAGGGACCATTTGATTTAAGACATCAATGTTTGTGTGTTAGTGTGTGAAAAGGTCACACACTCCCTGCAGGACGTGCCTTCAGCCTTGTATTTGGCAGTCATCTCGTCTCCAAACACTGCTTCCTTCCTTTGGAAATAAATTTCCCATTGCTTTATTAAAGTCAGGTCTCTGTCAGGGAGTCTGACATCACAGTGCTGGCCTCCGGGAGAAAGGCCCAAATGGACAGAGGACAGTGCAATTCATAATCAAGAGGCAAGCAAGGAAATGGCTCAGCTTGGTTAACATAATTGAAAAAGGAAAGGAATAGGATATTGTAGTCATCTCATGCTTGTCCCATGCTGATATTGCACCAATTAATCATTTTTCATAGGATATGTTTCGAGTCTTCACTGGCATTTCTCTTGATTTATCTTAGTAATAATAAGCACATACTATTCAATACAAATGGGAGAGAAAGGGCATCAGAGAGAGGGATGTGTGTGATGATTTAATGTTATGGCCATATAGAAGGTATAATGTATAAGAACAGGGGTATCTACAGAGGGATGGAAATCCAAACAATTTGTTTTTTGTACAAAAACACAGCTAAAGACAGACCTACTGAGTATTTAATACTCCAAAGGCAGATTTTGGGTGGCGTACCACTTTAGAAAATTAATACAGCTGGAATAAACTATTTAAATTGATTTAAATCGCAATTATGATTTTTGTTGTTTGCCAATTTGAGCTCTGGAAATTACATGGCTGTTGCAAGTCTACACTTCATAGTCAACGTCATACTCTGCTCTGCCAGAAAGATGGTGCAGCTGCTTAAGCAAATAAAATGAGATTTTGTATGAAGTTTGTGGTATTTGTGAAAATCATTCAACAGTCGGTGAAGACAGTCATCTTTTTTCTGTCATTATTAAGCCTGTGATGTCTAATCTGAAAATGCATGGGTTCTTCACACTGCCGGTTGTTTGGTTTGTTCTCTATAATTTAGCAGTTTTGTCACTTTGTGTTTCAGTTTTATGATGTATGCATAAAATGAAGAGATCAATGTTTCAAAAAGCTACTTAAAAACAAAAGCTCTTCTTTTTTTTTTGGCTACTTTTCTTCATTTTCCAGTAATAAATAAAATACTTATACCAAAAATATATTAATAGAGAAAATAATATTATATAATCTGCTAATCAAAGTAACAGCTAGTTGCACTTCTGTCTCAGTGAAATTCAGGTTATTGTACTCGGTTCTAAAAATCTCAGAAACATGGTGTCTAACCAGATACTTGCTCTGGATGGCATTACCTTGGCCTCCAGTAACACTGTGAGGAATCTTGGAATCATTTTTGACCAGAATATGTATTTCAATGCACATATTAAACAAATATGTAGGACTTCTTTCTTGTATTTGCACAACATAGACAACAGAGAGCATATTTCTCCCATGTTGGCTCCTCTTCATTGGCTCCCTGTTAAATCCAGAATTGAATTTAAAATCCTTCTCCTACATACAAGGTCTTGAATAATCAGGCCCCATCTTATTTTAAAGATCTCATAGTACCGTGTCACTCCAACAGAGCACTTTACTCTCAGACTGCTGGCTTACTTGTGGTTCCTAGGATAATTAAAAGTAAAATGGGAGGCAGAGCCTTCAGCTTTCAGGCCCCTCTTCTGTGGAACCAGCTTCAGTTTGGATTCGGGAGACAGACAGCCTCTCTGCTTTTAAGATTAGGCTTAAAACTTTCCCTTTTGATAAAGCTTATAGATAGAGCTGGATTAGGTGACCCTGAACCATCTCTTAGTTATGCTGCAATGGCTTCCCATGATGCACTGAGTGTTTCTTTTTTACTCACCTCTTTTCATTCTGTGTGTTTATATACCACTCTGCATTTAATTGCTGGCTCTCTTCCACAGCATGTCTTTTGTCCTGTCACTCCCCTCACACCCAACCATTCGCAGCAGATGACTGCCCCTCCCTGAGCCTGGTTCTGCCAGAGGTTTCTTCCTGTTAAAAGGGAGTTTTCCCTTCCCACTGTTGCCAAGAACTAGCTCATAGGGAGTCATCTGATTGTTGGGTTTTCTCTATATCATTGTAGGGTCTTTACCTTACAATATAACGTGCTTTAAGACAACTGTTGTTGTGATTTGACATTATAAAAATAACATTGAATTGAATTGAATTGAATTGAATTGAATTGAATTGAATTGAATTGAATTGAAGACAACACCGTGTGCCACTCTCATCAGCTAAGAACAGGAAACTAACCCAACAGGTTGCATGGATTCACCAAAATTGGTCAATATAATTTAAAAATGTTGCTTGATCTGATGAGTCTCCATTTGTGCTGCAATGCTCTGATGGTAGGGTTAGAATTTAGCATTAACAACATGAAAACATGGATCCATCTTGCCTTCTATCAACAGTTCTGGTTGCTGGTTGTAGTGTAATGTGTGAGTGATATTTTTTAGTACACTCTGGGCCCCTTGGTACCAACTGAACATTGTTTAAACACGACAGCCTACCTGAGTGTTGTTCCTGACCATCTCCAACTTTACGACCTACCACAGTGTATCAATCTTCTGATGGCTGCTTTCAACAGGATAACATGCCACATCACAAAGCTCAAATCCACTCAAACTGGTTTCTCTGGATTTCTTTACATCATGGGTGTGGAACTGACAAATCTGCAGCAACTGTGTGATGCTATCATGTCAGTATTAACCAAAAGTGCCTTAAATCTATGACATAAAGAATTTAGGTAGTAGTGAAGGTATAAAGGGGATCCAGTGCCATACTAGCGTCATTTAACTAATGAAATAGGAGTGTGCATTACATTTTCCTCAAGGCTACACAGCTTTGGTGAGGAGATTTCTGCACTTTCCATTGTGTAACTGTATTTTACTGCAGAAAAACTCAATTTAATAAAATTGCCTCAAAAACTTGTAAGAGATGCTGCTTCTGTGTTTTTCTGTGCACTACACGCCACCATGTGTGATGGCACAGTTGTATGCAGGAGGGTTTAAAAAAACCTCACAAATTCCAATTACAGCCAGCTTGTCTATAGCTGATCCTTAGCAACAAAATTCATCACACTAAAAGTGCTGTGCTCAAAACATTTTTCTAATTACAATCAGGGAGCTGTGATCTTGCTAGTTAGCTAATTTTAGTTACAGTAATGTCAAAGCCTTTTAATTGACTGCAGTTCAGTTTTCAGTGAGTAGCCAGAAAGAATCCAAAACCAGAGAACATGCTATTTACATGTAACATGCCTTCATTGCGTAAGCATGTTTGCACCTATTTTTCAGCTTATCTGTATGCATGTTTGTTTTTTATGGTTTCGTTAGTGCACCGAGGTCAGGAAAGACAAGAATGCGGGCCAAAACGCTGCTAAATAAGCATGTAAAGGTCAGAAGTGACTCCTGTCTTCTTTAAACCCCCTACCAACACTCGCAGCATGTAAACATGGCTAGACTGTCCTCTCCCCACCACCTCTGTCACCCCCAATCCCAAGCCCCAGACCCTTCGGGGTACAGACGGTTGATCTCCCCACCAGGGAAAATGAAGAGAAGACGACAGGGGCTAGCTTTTTCTCTACTGGCACAGGGCTTTGTGCTTCTCCCCCACTCACAGGCACACGTGCATAAATATATATGACAATATATACACAGGGACACAAACACAGACAGATGTGCACAACTAGCATGTGACACACCAGGCAAATGCAAGGACAAACGATTCGTCCATAAATACTGCATAACAGCGTTAATACAGTTTCAGGTGACTCATATTCAAGAAATATTTGCCTTAACAAAGGCTGATTGCATTTGATTGAGCGCTAGATTCTGATTTAAAAAATAATCTCTGACACAAAAAGGTCAGGGTACATGTACACACCTACAACAGAACAATGCAGCCACTACTAACCCCACCTATACAGGCCCTGACCAGGGACACATTATTTTCACAGCATGTTGGAAGCACTCCTTTCAAATTATCCTCCATGGTGACATAACTACATCATGTAATTTGAGCAGTGTTTTATTGAGTTCACTTCCTGAAGTCTTCTCCTGATGACTGTACCTTGACCTCAACGGAAAATGTCACGAGGTCAAGGAAAGATGTGACAAGGAATGTGTAAGGACTTAGGAAAAGAGAACCATGGTGCTACAAGCCTGTAGTTGAAGGTTTAAAACATGTGACGAGGTTATAGCATTAAATAGAAACATACCAATTACCATGCACATGATTATCTGCACCACTTGCAATTGATGTAGATTTTTTTTGTGTTTAATGACAGTTGCATTGTGTGTTGCTATGAATGAAGCACCATTATCTCCTATCCTTTCATAAAGGTGCAATGTGTCCTATGCTAAAGGAAGAAATAAAGGAAGCACAGAAGCACCTTTGAGAATTTGACCAGCTCTCGTTATAAAAGGTAATTCTAGGTCACGTCACTCAGAAAACTTCCTAAGCAAAACAAAAATAAGGCTATTGACCCTGGTGAGTGAGGAGACCACTTAAATCAGCTGGACACAACATTTCCTTTGTGGCACAGCAAAACATCAGGCTATACATCCCCCAAATTACTCAGGTGTTGAGAAGCATGCAAAAGAAGTCATACATACCCAAGGACAGAGCAAACTGAAGGACAGTAGGCCCACATATAGCACATGTGGGAACTGGAAAAGCAGGAGCTCAAAATCCACACGGACTGAATCAGCTGGTAACCCAGTGTTTCAACATCAGTAGAAGGAAGATAGGTGGAGCGAATCCAGAAGAATAGACACTGTTGGTGCCACATAGTGATACTGAATTGACCCTGATAAAGGAAATCAGTTTTATAGAAAAATATTATAACCACCCAGCATGGATGTAACCAGCTATGAGGTCACAGGTCTGGACCTTGGTCCAAAAAAAAATATCTCCAAAGCAACAAAGTATAAATTGCCATAAAACGTGTGACTCTCTAAATGGTTTTACTTTGAAAAGACTCCACAGGAACTGCCCTACAGTGCTTCTCATTCGGTTGTGTTAGGAGGTTAGGCTGATGCATGACTCATGAGGAAAAATTATTGGTTTGTTTAGGCATGAGGAGCGACTCAGAGGCACAGTAGGACCAGAGTCACTGACTAAGTAACTTTCTCCTCATGTGACATTTAATTTCAAGTGAAAGAATTCTGTATTTTGTTTTATTCCATTGTTTCAGAAGTGTAGCCTTTTCCACTGGTCACTGGTGCTGCATCTTAAATCTGATGCATTAAGAGACAAATTCTAGATTTCACTCATTTCTAAACCCTGGTTACAGCTCTGCCAACCACTGAAGGCAAATGAATTGCTGAAGCCATGAATATGCCACTGCAACATTCATCCTGAAGAGACTTGTGTATAAGATCAATAATGGAACATGCATGGAGCACATGCATCAAGAAGATGTGAAGACATAATTGAAAAAGCAAAGAGAGACATTTGTTGGGTAAAAGAGCTGCAGAGGTTTGTCACGAACAGGACGTGGATGAAGACAGAAAGCATCAATTAAAGCAGATTAAAGCATCAATAAAGCCATTTTTAAAAAAAAGTAAAACACACACACAAAGAAAAATACACAAAAAACACAGTGTTGAGTCGTTGCATTTCTGTTGTGTTATTCTGAAACATGTCCTGAAATGCACTGGCGCATAATCACCAGTTAATATAAACCTGAGGCTACAGTCCCAGACACTGACACCAATCCCTGTCCTATGGTGGCCCTGAGAGGTCAGAATGCACTGCAACTTAAGAAAACACCAGCAAAGAGAAGAAAAAAAAAACCCACTACAAAAGCACACAAAACAGAACGGATGTTGGATAAAAAACAACAGAGGAAGAAAAAAATCCCAAGTGTTTCTGGGGAGACAATAACATGACGGAAGAGCTGCAGAAGTGACAAATCAAAACATGTGAAGGATTACACTGACACACGCTTAAAAGAAAAGGAGGATTCTTAATTGCGTGATTCATATAATACTGAGGGTTGCGCTCTTGGAGTGCTTTTTGTTTATTGATAAAATACCTCATCCTTCAAAAAGTTGTCAGTATTTCATTTATTTGGCTAAATATTCTCTCCTTAAATGATGCACAAGACAGGTTTTTTTCATCCTCAAACAGTCCAATTTAAACTGACTCAGATATTATGGAACCAGCTTGTAAATTACTCACGTTTTTTCCTAGAAGCCATTCACACAAACGGCTTCCTTGTGTTTTGCATGTGTTCATGCTGACAAGAGATTCTGGAAAAATCTGTAACAGTTTTAATGGAATTATTGAATCAGGGTCACCCTGTCTGGGGAAGTCATGGGTCATGGATATAAGGACGCACAAACGCGCGCGCGCGCGCGCGCACACACACACACACACACACACAAACACAGCTCCGAGCCGCTTTAGCTGTATTAGCAGGGTTAGGGATTATTGTTTGGAAGGACGCACAGATAGCCATGAGATTGAAGGGTCCCATCATGTGGAAATAGATTTTGATTTAAGTGATTGTCAGTAAAAATTTCTTTCTGGGATTTGAAGTAGATACAAAGATAGACTGTCATGTAGGAGTTGAGCTCTGAATAAGGCAAGGCAAAAGAATATTAATATGCATCCATCCTTGTGTTTATGCCACAAGCGCTAGCTGCTATGTTCTTTCTGTGAGCATTTATGTTTAAGATTCTTATCTTATGGAGTAATACTATATGCCATCTAATAGCAAAAAGGTACTTGAGTATTGCATTTTTCAGTCTTTTTCTGAAGTAATTTAAATATACAAGCAAAGTGCAGGGATAACAAACATACAAGCACATAAATGCACTCTTAATTACGCTGGGCAATATCTATTTGAAAGATGTGATATTTCAGACATTTCTAAAGGTTTTCTTCAAATAAGGAGGACGGGAAGAAACACACAGACGTCCCTCTTGTCTGTCCTGTTTCCACTGCAAAGTTGCTTTCAGTAAACATGATGCTTTGTCTCTTGTATTCTCTATGAAATTCCATGTGTTCTTGAGCAGAATGCAGGATATGGTGGAAAGTGGGTCTTGTGAATGTAGGTCTTTGAGACAGTGTGTGTGGGTAAAGCAGGCTTATAGTAGTAATCCTCTTCACAGACACACATCTGACTAGCAACAGGACGGGACCCAGACAGACAGACACACACAGACACATGGAGTTGTGTTTGTTAGAAGGAAATCTGTTTTATCTTGTTATGAGAAATAGGTTAATATGCCATAATTTTTAACTGCATACTTAATACAGCCCTGTGATATCCAAGATGTCCATGTGATTTTCCATTAAATTTTCTGATATGCTAATTTCCTTAGGTGTGGCACCAAATTCGTTTGCGATTATTTTAATGTTGCATTCATTTTATCAGCCCTTTAAATAAAGTCACTTCTCCAGGAAACTGGACCCTCTGTTGACTTTATTGGTTCCTGAAGTTTGTCATTAGGGCTTCCTGGCTGTGATGTCATCAGTTTCTTAATGATAGAGAGGAAGAGGGACATTCATCCCCAAATAACTCAGGAAAAACAGACATTTTTAAAAGGCATAATGAGCCTGTTGGAGCACGGACAGTGAGTTATGGCTCTGTCACCGTCTGACTCATTTTGTCTCGGAGGGGAAATGCTTTTAAGATCCATGGCATGACATCAAAGTCCTTCAGTAATATAAAGTTAAGCTAATGTTGACTTTGGTTGTAATGAAGACAGAATCAAATTAGAAGAGTTTTAGAGAACTGACATGTGGATCCATTCAAATAATCTTATTTGAATTATGTACTGAATGAATGAGACCACCACAAATCCAAAGTAAGACTGGACAAGAAATATTGTTTTTTTTTTTATTATTATTATTATTTTGGCATTTCTTTGTTTTGCATTTATATTAAGCAAAGTGCATCTTATTTTTTTCTCATCAACACATTGCACAATACATAAATAATGATGCATATAAAACGTCTTCGTATTTACAATTAATAATATATTTATATATAACATAAAATACATTTTTTCGCTTCTTTAATTAAATCCTAGTCATTTATTAAACAAAGTCCATCAGAATTTTATACTTTCTTCTTCTTTTAAATCCTTTTTTCCATGGAAAAAGAGAAAAAAAAAGGAGAGGAAGTTGGTGTAGTCTGTTTATGAGGGGCGCTGAAGAAGATGAAGGCTGCTGCTATCGGGTGTTGAAGATGACTTCCAACCAGCACGGGCAGCTACTGATGAACTGTCTGGTGTAGCACTGTCCCCAGCCTTTCACAAAGCTTATCTGCACCGTAAAGCCTGTACGAGGCTGCTGCGTGAACTCGTGATCGTTGGGCCTCTGCAAGCTGCCGGCCTTGTCATAGTCAAAAGCTTTGATGGAAAATCCGGGGAACACCTTGTGCACCAGTAGTGTGCGCGAGTCCGGGTTATCCAGTGTGGCCGACTTAATGAAGATGGGATAGCAGCTGCGGTTGTAGACCCACACCCCATCTGGCTCACGCGTCAGCTGGATGCCGTAGCCTATCTTAGCTCGCACCATCTGCACCAGTGGGGACTTGTTTTCGGAGCAGAGCTGGCCCAGGCAGAAGCCGTTCCCCTGAGGTAGATCATAGAAGATGTCCAGAGAGGGCTCCTGGACTGAGTAGAGGCGCCCGACGCGTGTCTTCTCCTCCCAGTAGGCCACCACGCACCAATGGGCCCGCTCGCCAGACTCCTGCAACGCCAGGGAATCTGAAGGAGAAAACAGTCAAGAGATGGACAGGGTTAGATTTGAGAAAACATGATGACGCTGAAACATTAGGCAATAAAATACTCAAAGGAGAGGAGAGAAAAGAGATCTAAAAACTGGAAAGAGCAATATATTAGGCCAGCTAGTAAAGCACTGGGTTAAGAAGCAGATCAAGAGGTAAAGAAAAAGCCAACTCTGTCTAACAAACAGAGGCAACTCCCAAAATTATTAAACACCGCTACTTCAGAACAATTTCTTCCTCATCCCTGTTTGGGAAATGGGGAATTTGCTTTTGTCAAGAGCCAAAACTAAACTGTCATCCTTAATTTCTGCCACACAGGAAAACCATGTTGGAATTCCTGGACTTCAGACAAGAAAAGCAACTCTGAGACACTGGCAGGCAAGCGTCCACACGCAGTACAATATTTATCTAGGCATTAAATGCTTATCTTCTGTCTGGCTTGCTGTATTTTTGTTGCGGCATGGCCAACAATGTACTGACGTCAACCGACTGTCCGATCGTCTCTCTGCAGCAACGTGCTTCACCCGGCTGGAGGAAATTATAGGGAACTTTCATCGGATTTTTGTTTGACAGCGATGACCAAAATGGCAAGAGGCAAAGACCTTCCACCAAGACCGGCTGCTCCATGTCCCATAAACATGTTTAGCTGACGAGTAAGGCGGGCTGCTGACTCTCAAACCCTGGTGTCTGAATCGTTGACAAGCTAGGCCTCTGCAGTCTAAAGTTCCCCCTGAGCGTAAAAGAAGTGTAGCATTGGCCACGCTCCAGTTTCCAAACTCTCCCTCCCTCTCCCGTCCCCCTTTAGAGTGCCTCCTGCACCGTGCCTTTCGCCCCCCGCCCCCCAGCCCTTCATATCTCTATTCCACAGAAATCTGGCTCCCAGCTACTCCCAAAGAGAAGAGTGGGAGCCAGTCAGGCGCAAGGGAAATAGAGGGAGACAGAGAGAGCGCAAGAGGAAAGAATGAAGGGATGGGGTGGGGAGGAGAGGGAAGACTTTTCACATATTTTGACTGTTACTTTTGCAACTTTGCTTCCTCTCATGGTTTTTAAGAGTCTCCTGCGCCTTTAGGGTCATTACATAATTGCTGCAACTTCTATCCAACTGATTGGCCATCTTTAATTCTTTCTGTCATTCTCACACACATATACAAATCCAGCCTCTATGAGACACGCAAAGGTTAAGAAGAGGACATATATATGAAAAAGAAAAAAAAGAAAAGGAAAGAACAGAGCCCCTCTCAGAACCCATTTCAGTTGCACCCCCCCTTAATCTGGCAGTAGCTGTGAATGTAACCGGTAATTTGGAAGGTCCCGTCTGAGAAAAACGGCAACATTAATGTGGCAGGATCTGTGCTGGCCCAAGCAGACTTACCCCAGCCTGTCATTAGCCTTCATTAGAGAGAGCGGGGGGGGGAGAGAGAGAAAGAGAGAAGGGAGGACAAAGACAACACTGGGGGAAGAGAGACAGAAACAGAAGAGGAGGGAAAGGGGCACAGAGAAAAGAAGCATGCCTTCCATAAAACAAGAGGGGCTGAGTTCTTTGAAGTTGGTCTGAGCCGAGCCTCAGGGAGTTTATCGTAAATCCATCCTCATGGGGAGATGGGGAAACTAAGTACCTAGATATCTACCTCAGGCCAAATGGAGGAAAATAAAGGTTTATCTTTGAGGTAAGAGACAGAAAGTGTCATCTGTATCTCAGGCTAGTGTCAGATGGTCTCCTTTCCTTTTCACATGCACATACAGTGGCTGACGGACAGAAAGACGGACCGGGCTTTCTTAACAGCTGACAGTGGGCCTGCTGCCGGAGCTCACCTGTGGGGCCCTTGTGTGTGTTTGTTATTGCTGAGAGAGACGGGGCCTGGCGTCAGAGGTCATTAGAGCGGCTGCCTGTCTGAGCCTGTCATTGCAGCCTGAAAACACCCTGCTATTCAGGACTACACTAACTGCATTTCCCACCCCCATCTCCCTTCCCCTCCCTAGTCATCCTCCCCTCTCAGAGACTCAGACTGCAGGTAAGTAAAAACCGCAGAAGAGAAAAGAGATGAAAGAATAAAAGTATGGAAGTTGGAGAAATGGAAAAGAAACATAATAGAGAGGCCGGCTGTGTGAAAAGGAGGATTCAAATCCTTTTATTCGCACTACTATATTTTTAAAAGAAGTACTACAAGTACAGTCTTGCTGGAGACTCGGTTACCATTAATAATTAATCAAGATCTAAATTTTAGTCTGATCCAAGCTCTAGAAAACAATGTGTGCTACATTCCCCAAATATAAACTAAATCTCTTGATAAACACCCATGTGTTTCATAATCCAGCTCAAACGTCCCTCACAGGTAAACAAACCAACTTTATCGGTTCAGCAAAGCAGCAGTGAGCAAAATGAGACGAGATCTGTGGGGCGCTGCTTGTGAAGAGTATGTTTACAGCTTGCCCTGACAGCAGATAACCTCGCACCTCATACTGATGAACACTGAATCAACACACACAAAATATGTATTTTATATTTTGTATTTTTGTGTGTGTGTCTATATATATATATATATATATATATATATATATATATATATATATATATATATATTTTATCACTAATTTGTGTACCACTGTATCAGTGCGCCTTGCGCACAAGGCTCATTTAAAGTGATTTAAATTTTTAACACATTTTGCGGCGTCTGCTGGTCAGCCTCCTCATGTTACCATTTGACACCATTTCAGGTGTGTCTGGCGTAGGTGCGTGCGAAGCTGTGCCGTCAGAGCACCTGTCCTAGCGTGTTTCCATCAGATATGGTCTCCAAATGCTTAGAAAGCTGTCTGATTCTCTGTCTGTGCATCCGTCTGCCCATCCAAGTATTAGCACGTACGTCCGTCTGCCTCCCCCACCTGCTCATCTGCACCATGTCCTTTCAGTCCCCGTCTCTCAGGCTTCTCCTCACTGGAGATAAGCTGGCTAGCTAGCAGCCTGAGGCCATCTGTCACCCCAACCCTTTATGTTCTGCCCCCGTCTGGCTGTCTCGCCCCATGGGATCCACATATAATCCCCTACCCCCATCCCAAAAAGAAAAACAGTTTCCATGCTAGTTTACCACTAAGAGGAACACTGAAATAATGTCGCAGGAAGAATAGGCTAATGTGGATATTGGTTACAAGCAAATCAGCATATTTCTCCTGTGTTTTTCTGGTATTTAATGCATGATCAGCTTAACTTCCTGCAAAGGTCTGGGGGTCTAGTATAGTCTAGTGCAGCATATGAGAAAATTGTAAATATGTGTTGTTAAATAAACACCCTGTGCAGTGTAGAATTTTTTAGCACATAATAGCAGATTTGGCAAATGGGCAGGGTGTTAGCTCCCCTGTGGTTTTTAATGGTCCCCAGGCTTAAAGAGTGGACGCCACGCTAGCTGAGACAATTGGACTCAGTTGAAGGGAGGAGGGCTGGCGCGGGGGTGGCAGACTAGGTGCTTCTCTTACGCAGTCTGCAAAGGTTAATCATTACCTCTGTCTGACTCCACACACACGCATGCACACACGGTTGCTTCTATTCTTAGAGGTTGGCACTGTCACAGAATTGCATGTTAAACACCGTCATGGACAGACAGACACACACACACACACACAAACAAAATTTCCAACCTTCTGTTCTGAACTCTACACTTTCAACATCTGTAAATAGCGAGGAGGCTCCTGAGATCTGTCTCGCATCGATCCCTGAGAGCTCTGTGTGTTTGTGCCTCTCTCAGCTCAGATGTGTAATGACCCTGTCGTCATCTTACTCACACTCTCACACACACACACACACACACACACACGCACACGCACACACACACGCACCTACTGAAAACAGGAATGAGGAAGACATAAAGGATACAACACCAATGGGGTAGGGGCAAGGGCCCTTCATGGACTCTTATTTTCCAAGTCAACACCCTCTCTCAAGCGGGAGAAAGTCTATTCCAGAAGTCAAGGGTCAACCCTGAGGCATTCCTTTTGCTCACTCTGCCATGCCATATATGTTCAACCCTGCATCTGTGCGTTTCTGTCTGTGGTGAAAGCCTGGCATTTCGCTCTAGTTGCTCACAAAAATATCTGGTCTCACTGATTTGATTTTTTTTTTCTTTTAAACAAAGTTAATGCAATCAACAGCAAGCTGGCTGTTTTTTGTTGTTTTTTTTTTGCTGACTCCTATTGTCTGATCAATTCACTTTCTTTTACTGTAAGAAATGCAGTTGAATCTAGAGACAGAAAAGGTCAGCTGTTCTGTATCGCTGTCATGAGAGAAGACTGTCCCTGTCTCACATTGGCACAAACTACAGATTATAGACAGTATACAGTCTGGTTTGTGTTGTTTTTTTTTTAGTGCTGAAAGATAAGAACTAAGTCTGCTCTTGATTGTGATTGATTACTTGTTGTGCAGCAGAGAATGCAACCATTAACCCAAAATCCATCAACTTAGGCTAAATTATGTTATCAACTGGATTGTGCTGTTTCTCCAAAGAACACCAAAACAATCTAGCACCCACACACACACACACACACACACACATCAAGATCAATGCACCACAACCTTGTCACCTGCATTACCCACACTGCAACTTGACATTTCTTGTTGGAGATTGAGCTCTATGCAGCCTAGCAGAGTTGAGGAGAATGATGGGTCCAGACTGATGCTGACTCAAGTGATATGAGCAGTTTATCACGGTTACACTGCTCTAAAGTCTTTCATTATGTAGGTATACTTACAGAGGGGGGGTGCAAAATGTGCAAAAATGATTTAATTCCTCTTTTGGTCACAAATAAGGCAGTTTTCACTGGGCATCAAGTAGCATAACTATTTAAAAAGCGTTCCATTTTGTTCTATTGAAGAGCATAAATTGAGATCCAAGAAGGAGAAATGACACTATTTCAGCACCAAAAGGCAGATAAAAAAAAAAAAGGAAAAGTAGTGGGTTTAGTAGCAGACAAAGGAAGTGGCACGTCAGAGTGGCAGGTCGGGTACGAAGCAAAGCCCCCCCCCCTCGCCTCCCAGTTCAGGAAACATAAATAAGCCCCGATGGCAGGAAAACCACCAAGGGGAGTGGCACAGTTTCACTATCAACAGATCTGACTTCTTGCAGAAACACAGATAGAGCGAACGAGTTGCAGACACGCCATCTCTAACACGAACCATCCGGCCTCGACAAGGTAAAGATAAGGAGAAGAAATGGCGCATGTTTTTTCCACTAATGCCTCCATCTATGGCACAATTTTTTCTGAGTCGACGTTTCTGCCATGATTACACTGATACACGTCTTGGGGTCACTCAGACATTGTGTTTTCCGCAGCTTGTGACAAAACACAGGGTCGTTTCATAATCAAACGGGCAGCCAGCAGCTTCCATCTGGATCTGCATTATCACTAAATTACAGCACAATACTTTTCCACTCAAGGACACTTGTGTTTCCGTGTTACACCTCCTCCCTGCTCCTGCTGAGTTGTTATTCCAACACTTCATCAAGCTGACCCTAACACACGCACACAGCCACTCCCTGCAGCCCAGATTTCCCAGGGTGACAGGACAAATAAACACTAGCTAGCTGGCTACAAGGTGCTGGGCAGACTGCAATGATGTCATCAGCCCACTTTTGCAAACACACGAGTCAAGAGATTACCCGCAGGATCTGAATCTCAGAGCCATATAGACACGCAGGGCACTACAGACAGATGGACAGACAAACCTGACAATCACCCGCATTGTTGTGGTGCAAAAAAATAAATAAATAAAAAATAATACTGCAGGAACTAAACAACCAACAGATCCAGCTGCATGTGACCGTAACTTTTTGTCACATTCTTACTCAGTTATTGTCATGTACCTTTACATGTCTGAGTGAGTGCATGCCTCTGTGTGTGTGTGTGTGTGTGTGTGTGTGGTTATGCCAACGCTCGAGATAGAGATGCGGGCTACTGACAGGGTTGAGTCTGTCACCAAGATGAAGAGAGAGAGGGAGAGACAAATACACACCCCTCCACTCGGAGTCTGAGTACACAAAAGACAAAGTGACTACATGAATGAGCAGGCGGGAGGGTGGAGACAGCAGCACTGTGTGTCACACTAGAAATTTGACACACACACACGCACAGAGAGGTTTACAGGCATGTGTCTCCACTTATTTCCATTCCTGTTTTTATCCTGTTAAAGACAGCTTCTATCCCTCCCTTCCTCTTTCTACTTCACACACTCTCCTCTCTTTCTCTCTCTCTCCCTCCCTCCTTCATTCATATCTTCATACATTGAGGTAATGTCAAAATCCACTTCCACAGAGTGACTGCAAACCAAAACAATGTTCATCTTGTTCTGGGCTTCCCTCCAGCTTTGGCTAACGGCCAAAACTGCATAGGCCTCTTTTCAATCAACGGGCTCTGCTACGGTAGGTAAATGTTTTCAACTGTAAACGATGCTCCAAGAGGATACAAAGCGTGCGGAGCTTTGCAAACTAGATGCGCTTTTCCTCTCTCGTTCCCTTCTCTTTCACCCCCCCCCCCAATCCTCTGCTGTCTGTGCTGTTTTTTCGATTTGTGCAGCATAATGACACAGGGTGGAGAACAGAGGACAGCCAAAACCAAAATTAAGTCCCTTGCCAAGAGGCGGTTTGGCTGCCGCGCAAGGAGAGGAAGTGGGGAGTAATGAGAGATCCTGGCCCGGCACGGGGCGGCCCAGCTCTGCTGGGCTCAACTCGCTGGCTAACACACAGCCTCCAAATTACAGAGGAGAGAGCAGAGGAGCCGGCCACCTCTCTCTCCACCCAAAGCCGCCATCTTCTCTCCCTCTTCATTCCTTCCTCTCACTGTTCAAGCAATGAAAGAAAAAAAAAATTTTTTTTAAGAAAAAAAGAAGATGCAACAAAGAAACAAAAAGGTAAAACCAAAACAGAAACCCTGTTATGGTCGAGAACATGTGAAGTCACTCGACCGCAATAGGCGCCACATGCATTTCTCCCATCATTTAAGGAAAACAAATTTTCAATCTCTCTCTCTCTCTCCCCTTCGGTGCACTCCAGTGTTTGTTTTCCGCCAAGATGAGGCCTCAGCTGCCTCCCTGTCCGCTTGCCTTTTCCTCAAAGACATGAGGTCATATCCTGCGCAGCCCTTTCCTCTCCCTGCTAACCCAAACAAGGCAGGAATGCTGAGGGAGAGGAGGGAGACTGAGGGTGCTCTGTTTCTGAGTCAAGCTCCTAATTGCTGGAAGTTCTTTAATAAAAAATAAAAAAAATAAATAAAGATACCGTCTTAGGTATTAATACTTCAACCCAAACATACAGACCTTATCTCGCCCTCGGTTTGCACCAAAAATGGGCTGTTTCTCTGGGACCTTCAACATGACAGCAGAACTAGTTTGATTTAATGAGCCAAGGTGCCAGGACTAAATTTAATCTCTGATTAAGGTTAAACCTCCAGCCGATTCACTGGATGACTAATTGACTGACTACAGGGCTGGCCGACTGTCTGTCGAGTGAGGTGACTGGCTGGTGGTATAAGAATACAACCGTGCCTAAATTTAACCTGCAGTGGGAGGAAGCGCCTGTGTGACAGTCGGCCATGCGCCAGGGCTCACACCACATTCTATCTGCCCGCTTGTGCGTATGTGTCAAAAACTGTATGTGTGTGCGCGTGTGCATGTGTACATGTCACCACAGCCCCCCAACTAGATCCTCTTACACATAGGCACTCCGGGTCAGTCCCCAATGGCACCAACAGGCATGCCACCAACACATCAGTGCTATAAGTCCAAGAGACTGGCATCAGCAGTGGCAGGCTATAACTTGACTTTAAAGAAAGCTTTGTGCATTTATGTACACACTGTGGCTGGGTATTGACTCATTATTAACAATAAAGTGAAAAAAGCTGAGGCGGTGAATGTCTGGCAAGAGTCAAGACCTCCATATTTTCAAAGTCATAAGGGTCCCATATAAATTCAAAAACTCTAATCCAACAGCTATCTGAGGATTTAGAAACGAAACAAAATAATAAATAATCATTTTTTAAAGTATTGAAAACCTCTTTAAACTCAAGTGAATGCATGACTGGCAATGTGAACGCTACCTGAGCTGCTCATAAACTCAACTGAATGCAATATATGGCTTTTAACGAGTTACTTAACACCCCACAGATTCACAACCACGAGTCCATCACCCTCTTAACCCTGGCCTGCTTTCCATTTCAAAATCTCTCTTTTTGATCTCTCTATTCAGTTCCTGGTTGAACTCAAACCCCTGATCCAAGTCCCCACTCCCAGCTCAAACAGAGATCAGCACCCCGACACCCAGCTCCGGGCCTCTAGCCATCGACCCCTCCTCCTCCTCTCCTTTTCCCTCCTCTCTGCTCTGTTC
>JAMQGT020010539.1:0-50421 GCA_024447675.2 Pterophyllum scalare
CATAAAAGTGAAACTGTTATAAATACTGACGACACCAGATGAGGATACCAGACTCTCTTTTAAGAATGTAAGTTATAAGAAAATGTTATGCTTATTTATATACAGTCACACTTGCACATTCTTTTCTTGACTGTCAAAACATTTAATGTATCTATGTGTATTATTTATCAGTTTTGAAAGGGTATGTTTTTTGTACACAGATCTCTCATGAAAAAAACAGATTCCAACCTTAATGGCCAGCCATAAAATATTAAGTAATTGCCCTAATAAAAACACAAGCTATGTATTAACATTATTATTCTTGTAACTTGGAGGTTGGAAAAGCAGACGATAATTATTAAACCAATTTTACAAGCGGATGGAGGCTGTTTATTCTTATCCACAGCGTGTGGTGGAATACGGGGGAAACCTCTGGATTTCAGACTGGAGTCTAGGGAAACAGCAAGGTTGTAATCGCTCATCATCGGGCGCATGAGAGCAGAGAAGTTCCCATGAGACAAGAGGAGAAAAACGCCACTACTTCAGCCTCTCAAACTCGACGAGTGTCTCAGAGTTTGCTGGGTTCCCACACCCTGCAGCCCCGTGGCTACCCACGCGGTGAGCCCAGGTATGTGTGGTATGTCACCTGCCAAGTGAGGAAGCTGTCAGAGACCCGGCCAGAGGCTGGTACACCCCTGCTGAGAAACTTCATTTAGGCACTCAAGATGAAGTGTGAAACTCTGAGAGAATGGGGCTTTCTGCTCCAAGACGAAATCTTTTTACGTAACTGGCTCCCACCCAAAATGTCCAATCAGCCTGGGCTTCAGAACCACACTTTACATCAGTTACTCAAGAATCAAGCTGACAGACTAAGTGAGCACTAAGTGAGCACTCGTCCCATGAGCTTGGCACCCTGTAATACACATGGCGTGAGAACGAGGCCCACGCTGGGGACGGCATTGTCGGTGGATTTCTACTGTATAATTACACTCAATTAGTTTGAGCTACTCAGTAATAATATCAAACCTCTCCATTTGTCTGCCTGACGATGTGGGAGCCAATCAGATTAGCCTGAGCATTTCTTCCCATCCAGCTAAAAGGCCTGTTCCCCTGCTTAGTTTTATGTCTCCATTCTGCATTGTAACAACCAGCTGTAATGGGATGAGGGGGAGAAGAAGGAGGAAATCCAATCTTGCCTAGCGGACTCCACGCTGGCATGCCATCTAATTCATTTGCACTTAAATTTAGCATAAACCAAACTAATTTGTCTGTTTTGGGGTTTGTTTTGGGACAATTTTATTGTCTTATTTTTTGCCATTGGGGAATGGGCCAATGAAACAGCCTGATACAACAACATGGCAGCAAATAAGCACGTAAAAGACTTTATACGAGGAGGCGGCTTGACAAAAGCCAGGGGGATTTAGCTTAAAACCCAAATACTTTGGAGATAAACAGGAAAGCACTACCACATGCTGTTTACTCAATACAACTCGCAACTATGCAGCAAGCGTTTAATCAGTAATGTGGACCACTTGATTATTAACCCTCCCCTGCGGAGTGTTTTCAATTTGGCCTTTTGTTATCAATTATCTCTGAGTATGATTGCACTGCTGCGCACATCATAAATGCTGGCAGGGAAAAGGGTGTGGAAGAGAAAACGGGACATGCTCTCACCAATTTAGGCATCCTTGGGTATTACTTCACCGTTTGAGGAAATGCATTAGACACCACATCTTAGATAGAAGCACATGAGGGTTTGTTTTTTTTTTGTTTGGGTATAAATGAGAGAAAGGCTTTTAGCAATTTCTGCAGGCGTGCACTAAAACAAAGCAAAGAAGACAATGATACTGAAGAATTTTTGGCACTGTTGAGCATCTAGCGGTCAGGGCCCGCCCTCTGGGTCAGGGCCCTCATGATATCCATGTTAATCCCTGCTATAATATCCACCAGTTTGCTGGAAACCTGCTAAGGGTTGGGTTGGGTTGTAGCCACACACTAAATAAGCACATTTTCAGAAACTACATGCAACCTGTCAGATCATGTCTTGCACAAGCTGAGCCTTTTGGTCTTCACCATCTTGTTGATGTGGCAAGTGTGGGATGAAACTGACTGAGAACCTAATGATATAGTGAAGCATCACAAGGTTGCCATGCACTAAAGCATATTGTCTTTTGTCTTCTATTTTAACCCTGAATTGGACCATAATTTACAAAATAAACACCATATTGTAATAAATAAGACTTCAAAGTAGCAATTGAGAGCATAAACTCACCATTTAAGTGTCAAAGATTGAGTGGAAAGTAGAGTCATTTTCTCATAGATTACTATATAATCATTCTCCCTCTGCACGCCATTAGAAAAGAATGCAGGT
Organism: Pterophyllum scalare; assembly: GCA_024447675.2. Lineage (NCBI taxonomy): Eukaryota > Metazoa > Chordata > Actinopteri > Cichliformes > Cichlidae > Pterophyllum > Pterophyllum scalare. The sequence goes on from JAMQGT020010539.1 coordinate 2,351, forward strand.
TTAAGGCACGACTTTTATACACAGTCTATCCCCTACTCCCTTACTCCCCCATACAGGTTGCGGGCAATCGGATGGCTGGCCATGCAGGTTAACTAGCTGAAACCAGTGCACAGTGCCTCAAGGTAATAATTACACATTACTTCATATGTGCTGTTCATCCAGTTTGGCCTTTCATCTCAGGTTGGATATATGAGGTCTGCGTTGTTTCCAAAAGCAAAACAAACACACAATTTGACAGTGAGACCAGGTGCATATAGGTGTGAAAGTGGGCAGAGCTCCAAGCAATATGCAAAATCTTTTCTCTACGTTCCCACTTTAGATACAGTTTGTGTACACTGCTGAATAACAACAACCACTTCTGTGATGACAGCGATTAAGGTGGGGCGCTTTCCCCAAGGAATGACTGGAGCCAGATCAAGAACAGATATGCACTGATTGATAAACTCCAGCACAGTTTTGTTTTGAGTGCATCCTTTTTAAAGCCCCACTCACAGACCTCAGTCGAGGGCACACGTCTATGTAAACTGACCCACAATGTAATTTTTTTTTTTTTTAATTTAACATGAAGATACAATACAACATTAACAGTATACACTAAATAGCAACTTCTGGCTGAAGACTGGAAAAATGGAGCCAACGCAGATGTGCCAAAAAGATTCAGATCCTCAAATGGCCCCTTGTGCCTCGTTTCAAACGCGAGTCAATCCTCAGAGATTACCACATTAAAATGCCCAACTTTACGGCAGCAAAAATTATGTTTACAGCCTGGTACAAAACAGTTTTGTTCTCTATAGGTTGTTTCTGCATTCATGGCAACTGCACAGGGTGTGAGTTTGCTTATGAGTCAACAGTTTAAATTTTATTAGGGCTTAAAGTTATACATTAATGGAGGTAGGGCATTTTAAGTGATGTGCAGGCTGCTAGCTGTCTGCTAGGCATCACCTCAGCTAATTTCATAAACTAAACAGGACCGTTTAACCTTGTTTGCCATGTTGGTTCCTTTTGGAGTATTTTAATGAAAGTATTTGGCAAATATTATGGAGTGACATGCAGTTAATAGTACTAACAGCCCGCACAAGAGGTCTTTGCTCCAGATTTGTTTGTATTGACTTAATACTAATTAGCAGGTATCTGTTGCTATGCTGCACAGTTTATGAATGCACTTTGCTAATGAAGGCCTCAGTCACACAGCCCTGAAGACCGGTCAGTGACCCCCTAGCAACCCCTAGTCACTAGGAAAAAAATATGTATTCCTTGCTTGGTTGGCGAGGGGTTGCTGGCTGCTGCTGTGAAAACAGACGCAAAGAGGGCGCTGCACCAAAAACCTCCTTGTTATTGCTTTAGTCGCTAGCAGTCTGCACGGAAGATGCTGACTTGTCTGTAAAGCTGTGCCTTACTGCTGCACGCGACACTGTTAAAGGCACAGCTTTTACTTTAAATGCAAACAGTCTCTGTTTCTCTCTAACGCATTGCAGGTTGCAGGTATTTCACAGGTCTGCAAACACTCACCAACTACTTGGCAAGTAGTTGGTGAGTGCAGAATTCAGCAATCGTGGCAATCTGCTGGTGTCCATGGCAATATCTCTTTGCAACTATTTTTATGCACAGCCAGCTCCCTTTCACCAATCAGTTACACATTTTTCCCTAGCAACCCACCAGGGGGTCACTGACTGCTCTTCAGGCCTGTGTGACTGAGGCCTAAGATGGCTGTCACTGTCTGATGAATTAGCCCCATCCTCCCATCCAAATAAGATCACTTCTGGTTCAAATAAAAAACAAAGTGGTGGTGACCACAATGACCAAACTCAAGGTTTCAAAGTGAAAGTTTGCAAACCATTGGGTGATATCACACTGGCTATACATATCCATATCTATTCATAAACAGTTTGTGGTGTACACAAACTCTATGGCTATTTAGTAGTTGTTAAATTCCCAGCTTAAATAAGTATGTTCACCTTCTGCTCATTATGAACTAATCACATATCGTCTTATTCCTTCATTCATCTTTCTCATAACAATGATCAGAGTTAAGTTGCTGTTCACCATTAGAACATCCTAAAGTGAAACCTTGTACCCCAAAGAACACACAGACATTTTATCCGCCATAGTCCTGATATGTCATCAAACGCAATCTTATTTTCAGCACTTCAATCCTCAAAAATGATAATCAATCACACCAAGGTGTTAGGCTTTACTGTGTTGGGGTCTATCCCTTACTGAGCTTCTGTGGTGACCTACTTAAAGCTGGCTGGCAGCAGTTAGCAGGAGCAGCAGCAGCTCACAGACCGTCCACGGCCGTCGGGCTCACCGTGCACGTCCCAGCATGACGAAGAGAGTCTCATCCGTGGGCGGGCATCAAATGATATAAATAAATAGAAGCACAGAATCAGCCCAGCAACACAGCTGTTATGTAATTCAAATGTTGCCCCAGTTACTCGCAAGTGCTGCTGCTGTATCTGCTGCAACTCTGGGCCATCGCTGAGCTACATAACCTGATCCAGATTAGATAATCCAACCCAGACTATGAAAGGGGAGGAACACGACATCAATAAAATGCTGATAACGCTGACTAAGGGTTTGCTCCCTTCACATACATTTTCCATACACATCAAACACATACAAAAAGAGGAAAAGTCAGTTATTTATTTCAATGAAATGTAGAGCTTTGAATAGCTTTGGCGCAAACAAACCGAGGAACGTCTGTACAATGAGGAGCCACAGCACAGAGTATGTGATCGAAAGCCCTGTTTGCCAAACTACCCACACTGACAGAAGCTAGGCCGTGTAATCCATCCAAGAGGAGCAGACATACAGTAAATTATTTACCTGTTCCTCAGCTGACATATGGCATTTTGTCTTCATTTCTGTGTGCCAGCATCAACTGAAAAACCCTTCAGGGGCATCCCCCAGTGGAAAATCTATTCCATCATCTTAACAGGCCATGAAACACAAGCAACTTTAAGCACAAAACGTGGGTATAATCTTACATAAAAGGGAAAACTACTGGACCACTGGGTCATCTGTCCAGAATTAATATACATTCACACAACCAGCAGAGCCTGGTTTTTAGGTGACACAGAAGGAAAAGCAGGGCACGAAGGCTCATGCCTGTCGTCTGATGGAATGTCAGAAACCGCCTCTTGTGTTTTCTCAGATGCCTGAAAAAATAAATGTATCGAAGCCTCATATCCTCCCAGGAAAAAGGAGTGTTTACAGGACTTAGTGGGTTTATCTGTGCCAGGGCCAGCTGGTCCACAAGGGCCAGAGACAACATGTCCCACATCAGCCTTTGTAGGATAAAGACCTAGGTTGGCCTCAAACTTACCGACTTGTGGTCGAACAAAGGCTCATTTAACTAAAGAAATTACACCACGGTCAATAGCAGTGTACAATATGCGCATATTTGAGCAAAGAATTCACTGAACTCGAATCGAACACCATCTTCAACTTGAGATTTGCTCCACTTTTCATGGTTACCCATGGCGCTGACTCAAATATGCCGCAAACTGCCACCAGATCTATACTGGACCTTCACCAAAAATGCTCCAGGCATCCACATGTCCCACTATTAAAGCAACCCAGCGCCCTTCTGCTCTTGCTGCCCTGAGTGAGAATAAATCATTACCGAGAAGGAAAGAGTTGCGGTGGGAAGACGGAAACAGATAAAGGAAGACAAAGAGAGAGTGAAATTAACAAGACAGCAAGACAGAGGGAACCAGATTAAAAAGAGAGAGAGAAAGTGGGAAAAGGGAGGAAAAAAAAGCATGCATGGATAGTTGAGTGAACAAATGTGAGCATGTTGAATCACAAACCCATATCACAAACATGACCCAGATTCAACCTCACGGTAAATCAGGTCGCTGTGTGTCCAATTTAAGCAATTAAAGCCACAGCATGTCTCATATGAACCGATATTTGGTAGTTCTTTACGGATCACACATTCATTGAGTAAGAGACATCATCCAGCCATTGTGCACTGTGTCAAAGTAAGTTACATATTCACAAAGCTAAACCACAGTGAATAAATTATAAACCAGGAAGTGTCTCGACTCCATAAAAGGATTTAAGTGTGTCACTACAGTCAATCTTCCAGATCCTCAAGGCTCAGTTTAAGAAGGAAATGACACCCTCAAAGGTTTATTGTCTGAGAAAATCAATATTGCTTTCGATTTTCTGAGGAGTTACTTTGGTTTTCATGATTTAATTTACATTGTTTTTATTATATTCATCCAGTCAGTGATTTCCCTGCATTCCCCAGATTAGGAATAAAGATCCAACGAGGAAATGTGACTGTGGACATCTGCATGAGAAGTGACTGTGAAGGTGCTGCTGGGGGCAAAACATGACTGTTATGTAATATGTTGTTACATGTATTCATGGATGGGTAGAAAGTATGGAGGGCCAATAATGACTGGGGTATAAATGCAATAACTAAATACATGGATAAATAAAACATAAATACAGTCTTGGAATATAAAAAAAGGAATTCATGTCATGAATTTTTCTATATTTCCATACATTATCTTTTCTTTAGTTAAATTGTATATTTCTACATTTTCGTTATTTTTTCCCCCTATTTCTTAACATGTATTTATTTATTGATTTGTGTTTATTTTTAGTTATGTATGCATTTCCTATTTATGGGTCTTTACGTTGCCTCATTGTTTAATTCTGCATTTTAATCATTTATTTATCTATTTTATATTTCTTTCTTTATTTACATCCATATTTTTTGATTTATAATTAATTTTATTTTAAAATTTCTTTGTTTTCTCTATTTTTACACTTCTCTATTAGTTAATTTCCTCTTCTTTTTTAGTATTTGTTTCCATTTTTCTATGTCTACACTAAAATACTTAAGCTGGAATTAATTCTACTGCACACCAGCTACCTATGCTAACATTTGTTAACTACAAAAATGGCTTTAGATTTGATTTATATCTTATAAACACTACTACGAGACCATGCTATAGTGTTTTTTAGTCTGTGGTTTTAGTCTGTTGCTAGGTGGTTGCTAAGCAATGTGATGACATTATAATCATGCATAATTCAAGTTTTACAGTTATAAATTAGATGTTACTTTCATTAAATTATCGTGACACAAGGCTTTTGCATAAATGCATAAACACTAAAAAAGGGTCATTTTAGCCCATTGGCAGGTGGTTGCTAGGAAGATTAATGACAATTTGTGATATAGATAAGAACCTCCAGGGGTCTAGGATGTACCTCTGTGCGATGTTTGGTGTCTCAACTCCTCACCGTGAGTTTGCGGACAAACAAGCAGACAAACAGACAGAAATTGTGTGTATTACAGTGAACCACAGACACAGAAGAAGACAAATAAAGTAAACATTTTCTTTTCCATAGTCTCTTTATGCTTTCACCATTTCTCGTCCACCACAGAAAAGATTGTAAAACCATAGAAATCAATATCTTGTCCACCAGGTCAGCACTCAGTTTCTCCTTTAAGGACTTTAAGGACTGAGGCTCTCTTGCAGGTCAGCAGCAGGTTAAGAAAGGTCAGCAGTAAGCTATAAAGTCAGGTCAAGCCAATAGAGTGTGCAAACATGTTTCGACTTTTTTAGAGACTGATAGTCTATAACGCAGGCAACAAACTCCAAATTAAACTCCTGACCTGCAGCATAAGCATGCATATTCCTTCAAGGTTTTAAAGCCTTTCGGGGTGTATTTTTCCTTTAATTAGTTTGTCACACTGACAAACCACAGCTTTAAACAGCTGCCATTTTATTTGCAACAAATGTGTCCTTGATGACTTCATCACTTCCTATATCTTCATGCTATTTTAAGATTCTCTGATTTATTATTTCCTGTGCAGTGACCGTACTGTATGCACCGAAGGGGAAGGGGGGGCGGGGGTTAAGCTTCTCGTGCAGACACAACACAGCAGCCAGTTAAAGGCTGCACTTGACATTCCAAAGAGCCTCTTGCAAGCAAATTCACCTTCAGTTAACCCTGAGACAAAACAAGTTTCCACTCCTGTGAGTCACAAGAGCGGACCGGCATAGAGATAAGCCTGTCAATCACCGGTGGGCAAAGCGTGTTTCACAAACAGTCGGGGGGGGGGGTCCTTTCTCACTGCTATTTGACACGTGAGTGTGTTTGTGCACTTTAAAGTGCTTAAATCTCAGTGTGTCTTTGATATGTCTGTCTGATTGATCCGTGCAAAGTAATCAATCATTCCATAAAAGGTTTATCATCATATTTTTGTTCTAAACAGTGAACAAAAGTGGGTCACGCATGGGGAATATTTGCCTGAAGACAGGAAATGAAACATATTTTCATTCCCAGCAGAGTGAATAAATAAATGAAAGAGCAGGTATTTAGCATGAGCGCAACCAACTGCTTTGCGGGAAATGTAGTCCACACAAACCACAGCAATGGTGGCATGGTCCCAAAACCAATAATCACAACACAAAAAAAAATCACAAATCTCATGAATTACAGCCTTATGTTAATGGTTTAACAGTGACAATAAAGGCAACAGCAGTCACCAGTGCTTTAAAAAGTGAGCTATTAGCAAAAAATAAAGCATACTGTATTATACTGCATATAAATTTCATGTGAACTTCCACTATAATCTTAGAGTTTTCAATTTTAAAATCCCAAAGAAAGCCAATAAAAACTGTCCCCTTTCTGACCAAGTTACCAATCTGACTGCCAGTGTCTGGGAATGACTTACCAGAAAGTTGCTGCCAAGAGACAATCTCTTTAACCTGTCTCTCCTCTCCAGGTGTCTGCTCATGCTTCCTCTGCACCGCAGTGATCCATACACCTGAGAAGTCCTTGAGGGAGGGGCAAGGGGAGGAGTGGAGGACAGAAGGACAGTGAAAAAGTCAACAATGAAAACCTCATATCCGGTAGGTCACGTTTCCGCTGTTTTACAGGAGATCAAAGTCCAGGTTAAGAGCTGCACAGTCCAGACACAGACTATGCCTTCCACCTTCTTTATGTAACGCTTCTTTCAGTTTCTGTTTCCGTACCTTCCAGCCAAAAAACTCAGAGCGGGAGCGGAAGTGTGGACTCCTCTGTAAGTCTGACCGGACACTGGGATCACAGAGCTCCTGTTTAGCTGTGTCTTGCTGCTTGCTCTTGGCATCACCCAGGCATCCCTGCCTCTAACCCAACCCCAAACCCCAAGCTACAGCCCTTTGTTTTTCTAGGCCTCTCCAAACAGTGCTGGGAACCAGTCTGACCTGGCCTGACAGAGGCCACAGCAAAAGATAAACACTTCACTTCACGCATACTAGTCCTTTACAAAGAACTAGGGTTTCAGACTCACTGGTGTGGTGTAAAGAGTAAGCATACCACTTCCTCACTGGTGAGGAAGCAGTCAAAGGTCAGCTATGGGATGCCTGAGGGTCAGAGGCACTGTCAGTGCAACACAACTTGCTAGTCTTATCTAGCTGAGGGAGAGGTTGAAGGTAAAGTAAAGAATACCGCTCATGGATTTATTTTACTGTTTGCAATGGACTTCATGTAAAGATAAGAGCAGCATTGCAAAATCATATCTTATCATATCTGAAATCATATTACACTCCCTTTGATTGTAGGCTACATAAAAGATGGCGGTAGCTTCGATGTAGGTAACATTAACCTGCAGTCTTCCTAATGGCCAGCAGGGGCGTGACTCCTGGTTACAAAAAGAAGTCCACTTGTATAGATTTCTACGAGAAAACAAACTTACTTTTCACTTTATTTATGCCTACGGTTAACACTTTACTTATTAGTGATGAATCTAAATCTTTATTAATTCAACATGATGTTAATTTTGTATATTGTCTCATTACTAAAGAAACAGATAATAAAGCAGAGTTTACCTTAGGACTCAGTCACACAGGCCTAGAGACCCCCAGCAACCTGCAGTCACTAGGTAAAAATATGTGTGCTGCAGCTGGTTGGTGAGTGGTTGTTGGAGGCTCCTGGCTGTTACTGGGTGAAATCAGTCACAAAGACAGCGTTGCAGCAAAAGCTTCCTTCTGATTGCTTTAGTCACTTGCAGGTTTCCAAGGCTACCCATAGCTTGCATCAAACTGAAGTGAAGCTTGAAAAACTGCAACACAAACTGGGCACCTGAAAATATCCACCTTTCAAGCTATAAGTTGTGCCTCACTGCTGCAATACCAATACATTTCAAAAGCTGCAACTTTTACTTTGAAGGAACATTTTCACTACTGCTTGACAAGTAGTTGGAGAGTGTTTTCAGACAAGCTGGCATCTCCCATGCAATTTACTGGCAACTGCAGCAACCTGTTAGTGGCTAAAGCAATTGCAAAGAGGTTTTTGCTGCAGCCCTGTCTTTGTGACCGATTTCACCCGGTGACAGCCAGGAACCTCCAGCAACCACTCAGCAATTGATTGCAGAATACACATTTTTCTGCTTTTAGTAAATGAGGAGAGGAGTTACAAAATTAACTTCATGATGTAGTAATAAATATTTAGATCTATCACTAGAGACTATTAAATAATGAGGAAAGAGTTTATTGAGGTCATAAATTAAGTGAGAAATAGGGTTGTTTTCTCATAGCCTTCTATACAATCTGACTTCTTTTTGTAACCAGGATTCACCCCCTGCTGGCCATTAGGAAGACTGCAGGTTAATGTTACCTCGATCCAAACTATATCCATCTTTTATATACAGGGAGTGCAAATGTAACATAATTTATGATTTTGCATTTGTTAATTGTTTTAATTACTGATCAAAGCAATTGCAAGGGGTTTTTTGGGTGCAGCAATATACACCTCTTTGTGATTAATTTCACACTACTGACTGCCAGCAACCTTGAGCAACCGCTCACCAACTGCTTAGGGGATACATATTTTCCAAGCATGGGTGCCAAATGGTTGGCCACCAGTCTCTAGTCCTGTGTGACTGAGGCCTTAGGGTATGGCCACAACAAGGTGCTATCCTATTCTATGAGCATGCAGTGTCCTCGGTTTTAAGAAAGATCCAACCGTAGCTTGTCACATGCGGTTTCAAAACACCAACATGCTGAAACTCCAAGCTTCGGAACCAGATGAATAGTAATAGCATCACCCTGGTTTTTAGCTTTATATGGTGGCTTTGGTTTGGATCATAATTAATATTATATTGAAAAAGTTCAAAATGTAAAACCCTAAAAAGGCATTTATGGAATCTGTAAGCCAAATGTGCTTCTACCGGTCTGCTATGTATCACTACTGGCTGGTTTCAGAATTCAGGTGAGTTATGTTTACACTCTTCACAAACCTACTTATGCAACAAACAAACCGTTTTGCATCCGCTGCAGGCACTGCCCGTTACACCCTGTCTGAAGCTTCAGCAGCATGACTGCACTTGTCAAATATGCCCACACATCAACATGACACGTTCCATCCACTGCAAATCTGTTAAGTTCAAACTTATTGATATGAAGCGGCAAATATCAGGATCAGCCCCTGCCTTTTCATCCATATCTGATGTTATATTTTGAAACGTGATACTGTCTCTTTCCGCCCTATTTCTGAAAAGCCCTGGGCAATCCAGTGTAGGACAAAGTCGTCTAATCAGTGAACAGGATGTGAAATGCTCTGCATTTAATGACACAGAAACATCAGACTCTAGCCTGTCTCACTTACTCTGGCTTTGTAATGACTAATTGTGAAAGTGTTTTGCAGCAGATGAAATGCTGGTCTATGTTTAGACTGCATTTCAGATTGGGCTATTTCCCGCTAGAGATTAGGAGAGGAAGCAAAGCTTCCCTTGGATTCAGAGATAGGGGGTTATAGGAAATTGAGAGTAAATGATTAAAATGGATTATAGCACAGCACTTGATTGCAAAGGACCAACACAGAAACTGTGGATAGCATTTTCCTTGGGGCGTACAGTGTGAGAGATGAGGCATTGGATCAATGGGATGTGATTAAGATGAAGCAAACACCTTAAAAGCCACATATCAGGGGCACTGAGATAAAAGCAGGCAATAAAACACCAGAACACTGCTACCTTTGACATTTAAACAAACAAAATGATGCTTTGTCTTGTTGCTGTCAGTTGCCCTTAAAATCTGGCAACATCCAGTAACAGCTCAGAGAACACAATGGGTTAAAGAAGAAGCATTTAAAGAATCATAATGTTACACGTTTTTACAATATATCCAGTTCCAAAGGCTTGGTAACACAAGCCATTTTCACGCATCAACTTGAGGGCTGCACAATTAATTGAATTGTAACGTCGATCACGATTTTGGCTTCCCACAATTAGATGAACACGATCAAGCGATACTGACTGCAAAGCAAAATCAAATAAGGAGTTTCCTAAATCAGCGCCTGATTACGTGCCTCTGTGTGCCAATCACAGGTGCCCCTTGCACCGTGCACTTTGATATTTCCTGGATGCAGTCTGAACGAGCAACACTACATTAAAAGACACATACATACACATACACGACAGCTAAGGCGAAAATCAAATGTATGGCAGCTTGTTTCTATCATTCATCCATTGTTTGGAAATACTTCAGATTTAGAGTTGCTGTAGAGTTGTGTTTGTACACCAAAGCAACACAACTAACTTACTTCAACCAATACACCACAAACTGCAGTACGATGAATGCATGGAGGCCAAGAACCACAGTGCAATGCTAACATGAATCGTCCAATGACCATTGCAATCACATTGCTTTTGGCCAAAGATGTGTGTCCAGTAAACATGGATATTCAGGAAAACAGTCAAAACAGTTATCCCATTGTTATCCCGTTATGCCAATAATTTTTCTAAAGTGGCAAAACTTCTACTGTATGCAAAACATTGCATACTTATGAATTTTCTTCACATCCATCATGCAGGTACAATTATCTTTGATTTTAGGAAATGCACTTAGGTGAGGTGAACAAAACATTTTAGTCACTAAAACCAATGAGCAATCACGATGATCATTACTGATGAAAATAATCATTTTGGCCATAATTGTGCAGCCTTACATCAACTCAGGACAACGTCGGGAGAATCAAGTCGGGACACTGAAGTTTCCAGCTTGTAGGAAACAGCCGATGCCTTCTTAATACCGGAAGCAGCACCTCTGCTGTTTCTTAGGCACAATCGGGCAACACAGACCTAAGACTAGGGAGGTAAAGACCTTCTGATGTTGGTTCCAACTACAGCCATTTTCATGCCTAAGCTATGGTCAGTGTTGGGGGGGGGGGGGTTATGGACATTTCTGAAGTCACTATTCCTCCCATAGCAACTTTAGAGGCATTCTTATTGGAAATATTCTGCGTGGTTTAGGTGAGGACGCTCACCTTCTCACAAAGACACAATCAGACATTGCACAGACTTGTACAAGGTTGATGTCCAATCCTACTTCAGGGCCACCGTAGGATCCAAGTACAGCCGTCTTCACACGTGAACTGCCGACAGTGTCAAGCGAATCAGGTCCAGATATTGTCAGAAGTTGGCTTCTGTGTATCTCACAGTGCTCTCAGTGTCGTAAATACTGCATTTGCTTTAGGGTCAGGAATCAGGCAGCTGTGAAGTTTCCTTGGAGCTTCTTATTAGGAAAGGTTAAAGACCATTTGATGTTGGATCCACTAGAGCCAATTTCAAGCACAAACTGTGGACAGTGTAGAGAGGATCAGAGTCCAGAATTGTGCTTTTTTACACATAGCACACAACAGGAATTCTTGTGCTTCAGACATATTTGCAATACTGGAAATACCTAATTTTATTTAGGCCAGGCGTCTGCCTGGGTAAAGCATGCATGCGCTCACTGTGAATGCACCTGGGCTTTTCTCATATGGGTGCAAATGAGCAAGACTCAGGAGATATGTAATGTCGGACATGACTGAGCTGAACATTTACATGGGAAATTTCTAAAAACGCTCAGGGCTGCGTTTCATGAGTGAAAGTGGTTTCAGTGACTCCACGTGTTTTCTATTCGTCAGATCTAGCTTTTACAGTTTCACCCAACTACCACAAGCAAAACGAGTCAGTCAGTCGCAACTGCTTCGGATAGTTTCGTCGGCACTTCTTAAAAGAATCATTGGCGGCGATGGAGTGTGAGATATTCTCAGAGCCTCGATGACACAGTGCGATCCTGGGCTCTGCAGTAAAGAGCTAATCAATATCTCATCTATTAAGCATTCACTGGGCAGATGCGGTGTTCGCAGAAGCATGGACATCTGACTGCTGCTGAAAGTTACGGCCGTGGCTGCTGTCTATAAAAGTCAGAGCCACGGCCAATTTTCCTCAGACGACAGACTTGTTGACTGTCAACCGATCGTTCGTGCTTCTCGGTTGCTTGGTTTTAAAGGAAATGAAACACTTAGAGTCTGCTGGCCATGACAAATGCTCTTTTAAATATGGATTGACAAAGGGTGGTTTTTGCGACGAGCTGATAGAGATCCAAACATTAATGTAATGCAATCTCCATTTCCATAATGTGATTTTTGTCTTGCGTTTAGCTTAACTTATACTTCATATTCCAAGAATTAATACCACTTTGCAAGTATTTCTGACAGTCCAAGGGCCTCAGCAACTGCACCCCATTCAGGACTGACCTGCCTCCTTCCTGATTCCCTGTGATTTACACCTAAAGCAATTACTGATATGTTAAACTGGACTAGTGTTGACTTACGCAGAGTGACACGCGTCAACGCCTATGGTCCACACGGCCCCCAGCCAGTCGGCAAGCCAGGCAGTGGGGTGGAAAGGATATAATCAAAGGAGGCCAGGAGGACGCTGACATCTGGGAGTCTTTGTGCTGTAGGCCTAATTAGATGCCAGGGTGAGGGAAGGGAAGGGAAGGAGGGAGGAAAAGCAGGATGGTGCGTGTGTGTATGTTGTGTATGCACGCACGCACAACAGTGAAATGGGGGTTGTTTGAGGTGGGTGTCGTTTTTTAACATCTGCTCCAGGAACAAGGGAGGACCCAGCTGAGGTCATAGAGCCCCAGACAGCTCTGAACTACAACAGGGATAATGTGAGCGGATAACAGCTTAATGATAACACTTAAACCCATTGAGAGACCGCTGTACTGAAAACAGACTGCAAGCCTCGTGGATAAATAGCAATAATAAGCCCAGATTGTCCATGAATATGGATCATCATGGCTCCGATTTGATACTGTTCCTTTGTAAGGTGAGATAAATTAGGCAGCTGTGCATTTATTGCAATTACCGGCTTTTTTTTAAAACCAGCCCTCTTAACTCCTTTGTAGGGCTGAATAATCATACAGTAAAGTGCCCTCCTGAAGAAACACTGTTGCTCCACCCTCTGGCTTTTGGCTCGCAAGTGTTACACAGATCACACTCTGCCACAAGTGACAATACTACCCTTTGTACCTAATATAGTAAGGCATTCTCCCACGCATATTCTTGCTTCGCCACGAATAAGAAAGTCCTCGTCACGGTTAGTTCAAGCAGGGGGTGGCTTGAACTTGGGCACTTGTGCAACAAAACGTTTAACTGAGCAAGAGGAAAGATTCCCCTGATGTGTACGTTTGAATTGCCTACATTTGCCGTTACATTACGAATTGGTTTAGTCACGGGTTATATATTAAATTATATGATAAATAGTGGAGCAAATACATGTAAGCTACTATTTAACTGGCCATCTGGAGCCAAAGATTAGGAGTAGGGGGATTCCAAATGTGCATTTTGCATGAGTTTTTAATTAGTGGAAACCTTTAGGTCTTGGAAACAAAAGCCTCTTGGCCAAATGGTAACTCAGACCTCTGTGATCAATACCCAAAAAACCCCCCAAAAAAACAACACAGCATGCCAGGAAGTGCCAGGGCCTGAAAATGGATGGTTGGGGGGGGGAGATTGGACATTGATTGGTGCACCCCCTTTGCCCCAGGAACCAATTCATTTTGTCTCCATGCCCTGTCCCTGGCTTGAATGAGGGGGAGCCTGAAACGGGGTCAGCGCAGAGGCATCCCCTACGGTACCGAGACTAGTTCTCTCTTTATTTTTCTTCTTCTGAATGAATCATCCAGATTGCCATGTCCGCGGCAAATGAATGAATGAATGAATGACCGGGAAGATTATAAGTTTGAGCCTCGCTTTTAATTCGCCTTGCTACACAGGGGGGGAAGTGGGAGGGTACGTTTAGGGAGTGGGGGCAGCTATTACTTTCCATTCATGGGGGATAAAATTGAAGCATGCGAGTGCCTGATGTGGGGTTTTAATGTGTGGGGAGGGAGGGAGAGAGAGAGAGAGATCCATCTGCATTCTAGCAGCACAGATGGTCTGTGCCGATCGGATGTTTTGAGTCCCTCTGCTGGCCGGCCTGCCCGATCCTGCCTCCGCATGTGTCCCGGTACAGTTGGCACCACAGCCTAAGGTGGAATCACTGTGTCTGATATTTTACACTGGTCTATTGTTGCCTTTATACTCTGAGGAAACCAATCATTAAGACAAATGTTTTGTCTCAAGTGTTGCAAAGCTTCTGCCACGGTATCTCGGTGTTTACACCGTGCTGGTAATCAGGTTAGGTGAGATAAGTATTTATCATGTGGGTGTGAAGATGTGAGGCTTATTGCCAAGGCAAACAGGTCAATGTAACATGCTCTTTAAAATGAATGCTGATAATCCAAGTGAGGGCTGATTCACATACACTTTATACTTGCATGTGAAACCATGATTGTGTTCCTTCATTTTAATCACATTCACGAAGGCCAGTCGCAGCATGCGCATGTTTATTAGTACTGAGATCATGCTGCATGAGCATGTGTGTCTCCTTCTGGCACTTAAACTAGACTATTAGGAAATTATGGACTCGTGTTGAAGGTATGGAAAGGATTTGTAATGCATACGTCTGCATAACTGTGCGCAGGGAAACCCGGTTATTTACTTAGGTCTTTAGGTCTCAATGTGATTGTGATTGCAAAGGAACAAGGACAGCCTATATATAGCTGAGCAAACAACCTGTGTCCTTTGAACACAGCGAGAATGAGTGCAGCTGGCGAGGCTGTGTGCAGTTTATTATTATTTTCAATTCACTTACATAATAATATGAAGCCCCTAAAATGCCATAAGGTGAATTTTGTTTTTTTCATATTGTGCACACAAGAAAGTGTGTGGTCCATCATAGTGCTGTTGACAATGTCTGAACAAGATAATATTGTAGTCTGCAGAAACAACAGCTTGAACTCATAAAATAATTAATTGTTTGCGATAATGACGAGCTGCAAGTGGGTTGCTCTTGCTAGTCTGCGATATAAGTACCAGTTGTGTGAACTAATTATTCATAATATTAATGAATATTAACTGGCAAATACAGTTGTGGTCTGAAGTTTCCATCCACTCATCATGGGCATGACTGCCATGGTAATTTGGGGCTTTCAATGATTTATTTTAACTGTTCTTTTTTCCAGGGTGGAATGATTGCACAGCATACATCTTTAATGACAAACAAGAATTGGGTTTGAATTTATTTTGGATTTTCTCTAATCCACACAGAGTGAAAAGTATACATAAATACTGGAAAAAGAACAGCTCAACAAAATCATTAAAAGCCCCCAATGACCATGGCATCCATGGCCATGATGAGTGTCTGCAAACTTCTGACCACAACTGTACGCACTCAAAGAGAGGAATGCATAACAACACTCAGCACAGGCAGGTGGACACTAACCTGCAGGGAAATAGGCTGGTGCTAACACTGCTCATGTTAGCAAACGAATCTGATAACAGGTGCATGCAGTGCAACACAAAGTGCAAGTGCCACTCAATCCAGCAGCATTTAAGATACAACTTGATTAGTGAAGGATGGGATTAACTGTTTCATATGGTGGATGAACACACACGCAATATAGCCTGCATATGGACAGTTCAACAGCTCAACCTTCATGCTTTCCGTGTCTTTTCTTACTTTTAAACAGCCATAATTCTTCTACTCTTTAACATTTTCCCTGCCAGAGTATCATTTTAAACTTACCAGTCAGTGATCCTTTAAAAAAAAGACTATAAAATTTGATTTTTTTTTTGTTACACTCGAACAGTGTAATATTCCATCAGTGGATTGTTTTAATCAACTACTGGCGGAGGAAAGGGTTCTGTGCCAGAAAACAGCAGGTTGAGTGAGAGAAGTATGTTATGAGAGATGGGAAGGTGGGTTAACAGTCATGTGGGTGTTGTACCGGACTGTCCATCTACATTCCACCCTTCACCTGTGGTCATGAGATCTGAATGGGAGAATGTGTCCAAACTTTTGACTGGTACTGTAAGTTTTCTCCAAAGGGCGGCTGGGCTTAGCCTTAGAGATAGGGTGAGGAGCCTCGACAGAATAGTCACTGCTCTACTCCGATATGGTTCTGGTTAGGATGCCTCCTGGGCCCCTCCATTTGGAGGTTTTTTTCAGGCAAGCCTAGCTGGGAAGAAACCCCGGGCTAGATCAAGAGCTCACTGGAGAGACTGTCAATCTCATCTGGCATGGGAGCACCTTGGGACCCCCCAGGAGGAACTGTAAAGTGTTCCAGGGCAGAAGGACATCTGGAAAACTCTGCTTTGCCTGCTGCCACCCAGAGTGCAGTGCAAAAGCTGGACATGGCCAACGTGACCTCACCCACTGGTTTTGGGCTCCACATTTTGAAACTTCAAGGTTAGTGTTTTGGCCACCGCTATGTTGGTTTGTGGTGCCAGAAGTTACCTTATTACAGAGAAAAAAGGTGGAGGGCTAATTTATAGCTCGGTAACCAATCTGCATTTGTAAAGTGTGCAACTTACAGACACACGTATCTAATAAAACAGGAGAATATCACTCACCAAAACTGAAGCACAAATTTCTGGGATGGCCATAACATTTGTAAAATAAAATAAGAGACAAAAAATACAAGAGCGCCGCTGAGTGGGTGCCAACGCTCAGCTGTTTTGGATTCATAACGGGGGTGAGATCGTTTTCAAGTTATTGCGTTCACAAAATTTTCAGAAAACCTGACCTCTGGCCTTTACCTTTAGGTCAAGGTCACTGAGATACAAACTCATTCGAGATTTTTAGTAGATGCATCTGTGGTGTGAATTTGAACATCCTAATTCACATCATTCTCGAGATATGGCCGACGCTATAGTTTTCGTGGAACAGACACCACCGTCGCCGCCGAGACTGATGCTGGCATTGATGCCAAGGCGATGACAACAGCTCAACTTTTTTCATCGAGCCAAGCTAAAAATCACCCCACTCAGGGTTTTTATGAGAGGAGAAACTATCTATAGGGGCCAGGCTGTAAATCACATTTTTAATGACATCAATTTGGGGCATTTGAACATGGTAGTCTGTGGTTGACTCCTCAAATGGCCTCTAGAGGAATTATAGTGTTTGCCTCGACCACACTGGCTTCCTGTTTCAGCTCCAGAGGTTATGCCTTGCTGCCACCTTGACCCAACTTTGGATAAGTGGACAATAATGGATGGATGGATAATCAGCAAGTAAATTAGTCACAAGGAAGATCGTAGTTGAAGCAAAATGATAACTTATGCAATATAACTCATTCATGAGAAATATATCTCTTTTGTGCACGAGATAATACCTTGTTAAGACCAAACAATAACTTCTTTGCACAAGAAGATGATAATATTTTGCCCACAAGATTAAAGAAATTCCCCTTATGAGATCCCATGGGCTCAGTAGATTAATCCAAATTCATATCACGTCTAAAATTATTTCTAAAATATCTTCTTTTCTTTTTTCCATCACATCAACAGTCCAATGCCTAAAGGTGTTGAATTCCACCAGATGTAATGTAAAACAGATTTTGGATATTTAGAAGCTGGAGCCAGCAAAGCGTTTCTCCCAAACGCTCACAGGCAAGGACGACGTGACAGCACAATCCTGTATATTTAATAAGTAAGGAGCAAATGGAGCTCCTCATTATGCTTTTACAGTCACAAAGCCGTGAGACACGCCGGATGACTAGGAGCCATTTGTAGATCATTTGGTGCGCAATAATCAGACAGATTTTTGACACCTAGTTCTGCATTTTTAAATCGGGCTGTGCTTATATTTTCACTCGCTTTGCTCCAGTTCTGTCTGTATGAGCCCTCCACATTATGATCTTATTTATTAATTCCATTTAGTGATACATTTTACAGAATTTGCATGAGGCCTTCTCAGCCGGGACGCTTCTTTGAAGAGTGTATTAATATTTGACTTAGCCTACTTGTTCAACAAAGCTAGGCCTGGCAGAGAAGACTGAAAAGGCTCGTTCTCTCATGTTATACTTTGCTTTAATTACTTCCTAACTAAAATCGGGCCAAACAAGATAAAGAGAAGCTGCAAACTGCTAACAAGACAAATGTCTTTCTCAGTCACTCGCAGCGATAAAGACCGTGCCTGAACCTGCCCGAGAAGCTTTCAGTCCTCTTTAGTCAGCAGTATTTAGTGGGGAATTTAATATGGGGGGGGTGGTTAAAAAAAGGAGGGAGGGGTCGGCGGTCCGGTGGAAAAAAAGAAAAACAATGACTACAATGTCGTCATCCTGTTCATGAGGGGAGTCCCTGCAATTCCCTGGGCTTATCCCACCAGATGCGTAGGACACTTTAATGCACATCCTGGGGAAAAAAAAATAAAAAATCAACTGAACATCCTGCCCTGGGACCCGCAGCATGCTTCAGCCAGCAGCATGACTCTCCCCTGAACTCTCTCATGACGGTGCTTCAGGTAGAAAAAGAGCTAGAAAAATATACTCCAAGGGCCCAGAGGTGATGCAGCAAGCCAAGAGAGGGCAGAGGAATTTTTCCAAGCGTTATCACAGTACACAACCGTGCCCCCTTCTCAGCTTGGTATGTGAGCATCATGCGATGGGCAGCTCGCTGAAAAACTGAACACATGCGTTTTATCAGCAGGCTGCTGCTGACAGCTTGAGAAACAACAGCGTGTTTGTGCGCGTTTATCTGTGTGGATGTTTTCCCAATGTGCAGTTTCTCACAGAAAAACTTTTGTTTTCCTCTAAGAGTGCGAGCTTAATCCATTTATTTAAGTTTTTTGGCTAACTTCAGCTGTTTACAGTAATGTTTAGAGTGCTTTATGTGACATGAATGCCACAAATATATTTTTAAAAAAAGATTTTTTTTTTGCAAATGCCAGTTAGCTCCTGATTGTCCCCGCACACCACAAAAAAATTTACTCTTTGTAAATTATACTGAAGCAATTTTAATAGTTTAAAATTAAACTGAACCAGCAGTTTGCTTTTTAATTATAAAAAGACATACCTACCTAGGTTGTTTGCAGCTAAGTACATTATAAAGCAATCCTTTATATCTATTTATTTATGCTGCTATAGGCCTAGGCTGCTGGGGGGGGGGTCCCCATAATGCACTGTTTCTTTTCATTCACCTTATTTACTTGTTTATACTTCACTCTGTATTTAATCATTATTATTAATGTCTGTCTCTCTTCCACAGTATGTCTTTTGTCCTGTCTCTCTCCCCTCGCGGCAGATGACTGCCCCTCCCTGAGCCTGGTTCTTCCTGTTAAAAGGGAGTTTTTCCTTCCCACCGTCGCCAAGTGCCTTCACTGTTGACTGTTGGGTGATCTCTGTATTATTGTAGGGTCTTTACCCACAATACAAAGTGCCTTGAGGCCACTGTTTGTTGTGATTTGGTGCTATATAAATAAAATTGAACTGAATTGAATTGAATTGAACTGAATTTGCACACCAATATCCAGCCACTTTTCTAATTTGTGAATTTAATTTACTTAATGATACTAAAAATTATTATGACAGCCTTACTAGCTCTCCCTTTTTATCAGTTTGCACCCTAAAAGATTTGCTAATTAGCTAGTTGCTAAATTAATTGTTACGAAACAATTTTCATCTAAAAATATATATTTTAATTTGCTTATTTATCACCTAGCTGATTAGCCTAGATATGTAATCAGCTAGGCTAATTAATAGCCAAACTGATTTGTAGCTAGGGATAATTTTAATGGCTAGGTGATGTTAAACTTCATCGTTACAGTTTCTTTTACAATATTTATATTTATTTTGGCCTATTATCTATAAGCTAAGTGCCTTATGAAGGGACAGCTACAAAAGCTTCCTAACTATGGTTTACTTTTTTACCAGTTTCCATATGTTAACCCTCTTAGCAGGATGGGCCACAGTCATGGCTCAGTTTGAAACCTTTAACCCCGAGCATATTATGCCAACACCTCTGTGTGTTTGTGTTAGCCAATGCTTTCTGAAAGCTGAGAAATTGAGCTCCACAGCCAACATGTGATTACTCTGTAATTTCAGTGTTGCAGGAAGCTTCCATACTAGCAGAGTTGTTTTCAAAATAAATTTTTATTTTATCTTAAACTAAATTAAATTGGCTAATTAGCAATGTGGCTACAAGCTGAGCTGCAAATAAGTGTTATGGTGGATAGCAATCATAGCTTTAAAGCGGGCTTAGCTGCAAACTAGCTAATAAGTTAGCTGTCTTTTCGTTTATTACGAAATCTATATTTAGCAAATAGCTAAAAAGATTTAGCTCAGAAACCTTGAAATTGCTTCTTACAATCAGCTGATTGGCAAAGCATTTATAATTTTTTGGGGGGTGTGAGGGGCTAATCACGAGCTAACTGACCTTTTTAATAAATTTTAACCGTCTTTGGCTAGCATTTGCATTAGTCTGCATCATGTAAAACAGAGTAAATATTACTGTAAACAGCTTAAATTAGCCTAAAACCCCTAAAGGCTCTGCTTCATGGATTAATCTTGCAGTTTTAAGTAAGAGATAATTTTCACTAAAGAAAAACTGAGTAAAAGCTTGTAGTCCAATAGTGGTCTACTACTACAACAGAGAGAAAATAATACAAATTGAATTAAATGTCAAATTTGCAGTAGCTTATATTTATCCCATCATGCTGTAGCCCAATGGAGGGAAAACTGCTCAGTTTCCCATAATGTCAGAAGACAAACAAGCAGGAATCCAAACTCACTCTGCGCCAGCCGGATCCTCTCCACTCAACAGGTCTGCAGCTCCCAGACTGTCAGGAGTGTTTTGGCTAGGAAGACAACCTGATGATGTGGACCTTCCTTTGATGGCAGCTGAAAACATGCTGTTGTAAATTCCCCTGGAAGTGTTGTGAGTGGGGGGTGCGGGGTGGGGGGAGTCACACACAAACACAAACACACACACTATCTGTGCTGCCAGTGCTGGAAGTCTGCAGCAACACACCCAGTGAGACTTGTAAATAGAAGAGAGGGAGGGAGGGTGGTGGTGGTGCTGCTGCTGCTGCTGCTGGAGGGAGCTGGGGAGGCGTGGTGGGGCGGGAGGATAAGGAGAGTGAGGAGAAGTTCCACATTACATCAGCAGCAGCTGTTGACAGGCCTGTGTTTATTAACTAACTGCCCGGCCTGGAGGAGTCACACCACACAGATCGCTCTCTCTCTCTCTCTCTCTCTCTCTCTCTCTCTCTCTCTCTCTCTCTCTCTCACTCACGCAGACACACACACAAACCCTGACAAAATAACACTCGAGTGTGTTTTAAACAATCGGTTTGTACACATGCAGTGATTTGCAACGGTAGGGATGCTACTCTGCTTGGAAGCTCTTAGAGAGGAGCTTCTTTCCCAGGATTCATTCTCTCTGCTTGGCTTTAAAGTGTTACTTGTCATCTGTTTACACTGGCTATGAGTCTTGCTGACTGGGCTGAACTGGAAGAGCTGTTTGCCTGACTCAGATAGCAGTAATGGTGTTACTGCAAAGAGAGGGCTGCTGCTGCTTCTGCATTCCTCAAGTGTCTTGGCTTGGCGGACTCCCCAGCCTCTTAGCTCAGCCTGTATTTCTCTCCCTCCCCTTCTCTCTCTCTAGCTCTCTCTTTCCTTTCTTGCCTTCTCATTTAGATGGAGGCACATGACTCTCGGCTTTTCTGCCAAGTATACTTCTTTATGCCGGCTGGGAGCCACCAGGGCTCTGCTTTTCATTGCCCTCTCTGCAGGGCACTCCTCAAGAGGGCTGCATTCCTTGCTGCCACCATCTAAGGCTCTAAGAGCAACCCAATCAGTCAAATTAATCTCATCCCTTTGTGTTATATTTATTTAATATTCTGTTTATTTTTGCAGAATGCACCAAAATGCAAAGTAAATTTTCTTGAAACAAGTTGGTTTCATGTTTTCAGGCTCATGCCAAAGTGACAAGCCCTGCAGCTAAAGGCACGGACCGCCCACCGCTTGTCATCCCTAACCGCTGTGAACAAATGGTCCGCTTTCAGCCCGTCTCCGCCGCATTCCTTGCGGTCGCGAATGCAATAATTTCTCCCGCAATTCCATTCTGTTTGTCGCATTCTTCCCCTGTAAGCTCACTGCATTGCAACATTGTTCACTCAGCGGAGGCAGAAGGAGATCGAGTGAGCTGACGACATCGCAATACGTCGGGGCGGTGGAGAGCTGGGAGATAAATGACTTCACACACACACACACACGCACGCACACACACACGCACGCACACAAAGGCAACAATTTCTTAGCTGCTTTGAAGCTTGAGGACATGAGAAAGAACGCGATCCCTGGCCATCCTGTAATCACAGACATTCAATTAAAAATAAATGTCAGGAGCTAATTGGATAAAATAATAATAATAATAATAAGCAGCAGCAGCATAGTATTACACTGATTGGCATCAAGGAGAGGGTTAATAACAGGAGAATGACCGTAGCTTTTTCACTTAGCATTTCATAATGGGAATCTTTGATTGGATAATTGGAAGCTTGTGATTTATTTATTGAATCTGGAACGGAGAGGAAATGTATTAAATCAAATTATTGCTTCTTTTTTTTTTTAGATTCAAATAATTAAAAAAAATAGCATTCATAGACTTCACTGTGCACAGATAATTAGGTAGATGCTGCAGCTTTTATTTTTGGTGACTCTGTAAATGCTTTCACCCCTATTGTGGACCTCGTACAGGTTGCTCATAAACCTGAATGCCTGACAGATGGAGTTCATGTGTGTGCACTTTGTGAGCGTGCATGTGCATATGTAAACAGCTGTGCATGCTTATCTCATGAAGAAACGTTGGCTAAATCCTCTCCTCCTTCCTAAATCACATCCTGTCTTCCATATCTTCCTCCTCCACTCGTTCTGATGTGTTCTTATCTTGAAGTAAGAAAGAAAAACATTTCTATTCTCCTTAGATCTTGTTTATTTATTTTTTTTGTTTTATTGTCAAGCAGGAAACCCATACGGGTACGTTTTGGGGCATAAATCAAGTCATGTTAGTTGTATATTTGGAAACTATTACACAGTGTTATGCAGCAACAGGCCAGCTGAACAGAGGTCATAAATTGGCCAGCTTTGACCTTTGTTTCTCCTGCTTTCTTTTTACAAATGACTGTCCAAAAGTGTGTGCCATCATCCCTTTTCTAACAATTTTCATGTCTTGCGCTTCTGTGACGGGAATCTTTTCACCCCACCCTCAAGAGTTGGAGGTTCAAAACAGCTATAAAGACTTTTGACCACTCAGACATAACCAGATGGCAAATTGTACAAAGTTTGTTTTGACTGTAATTTGATGCGAGTGTGCTCAGCTGTGGATGATGGACAGAAGATCTGCATCTGCTTGTGTGCTGCCGCTTAGTCATATGGTCATGGCACTGGCTCACAAGTGCACTTAGTTCACGTTAGGCCCCAGTCACACAGGCCTAGAGATCAGTTGGTGACCCCCTGGTAGCCCCTGGTTACTAAGGAAAAATGTCTATTCCCTGACTGATTGGTAAGCGCTTGGCTGTCTCCAGGAGCTGCAGCAAAAACCTCCTTCTGATTGCTTGGTCACTAGGAGGTTGCCACGGTTGCCCGTAGTTTGCATGGAAGATTCTGATTTGTCTGCAAACACTTGACATTTGCTCTCCAAACTGTAGTAAAACTTGGGAAAAAAAAAAAAAAAAAGGACCACAAACCAGAAACTGGGAACATTCACCTTCAAAGCAAAAGTTGTATCAGTCAAAAGTTTGGACACGCTTGGATAAGCGGATGAGTGGATGAGTGTGTCCAAATTTTTGACTGGTACTGGACCATACCGCTGGAACCAAGACATTTCAAAAGGTGCAACTTTTACTTTGAAGGCAAACAGTCACAACAGTTGCACTTTTCACTACACTTGCAAAGCAGTCTGCAAGTGTTTGCGGACAAACTGGCATCTTCCATACAAGCTACAGGCGACACTGGTAACTTGCTGATGAGCAAAACGATGTATTTGGTGCAGCACAGAATACATGTTTGTCACTCACCAACAGATTACGCATAGGCCTAGAGACAGATATCTCCAAAACCTCAAGCATGTTACAGCTACTGGATGAACAGATGCGATTATCTTAGCAAAAACAGACAGCAATTTCAAAGGTGGAATGAACACCAGTTTCATTCATTATCCCCCCCCCCGTCTGCTTCCATACATGTTAGACTTCTTTCACATTCCACCACGGTGCTTCCCTTTGGATTGTTAGCTGCAACTGCGGTTGACACCGGAGCGATCATAAAGCAGTCAACGCAGCCGCATGCTGCAATAACTTACAGCTCCTTTGGTGTTACCTGCACAGACTGTCCCCGATCAGTGGCACATTCTGAATGCGAGCCTCCTGCAAATATCTGTAATCCAAACACCAGAAGATCCCAGAGGTCCTGATGTGTTGCAACGCTGACAGGACAGAACGTAGACAGACATTTATGAAGAAGCTCATAGAGCCCCGTGCATGATTAAACTATGACAAAGTGACACAGGGGTAATTTACATGTAAACACTGGAAAAAGCAATGAATCTCATCAGGCTGCCGGATCCCGGTGCAGAGGCGGCTGGTTCGAATTTCCCTCCGAGGAGCAGGAAGCAGCTTTGCGAACGGCCCACGCTACACTGACAAGTTGGAATGCCACTTCAATGTTATTTGCAGCTGCTCTGGGAACGCGGCAATGTCCCCTTTCACATCAGCGGCCCCTAGGAAGCATGTAAGCGTGGACCCTGAGAGAGACAAGAACAGCACACACGGTAAAGATTTCAACTTCCACAAATCAGACGCAATTGTGCAGTTTGGCTGATGTCAGCTACTCCGAGTCCACAGCAGATCGAGCTAAGGAGATTTAGATGAACTGGGATTTAATGCAGAATAGAAAAAGGATCCAGCTTTGACTGTGTCAGCTCTTTGTCTAGTCAGACATACAATATATTGTAGAGATAAACTCTCCTGGTGCTGTTTTGCAGATTCTCATGCAGCCTGATAGTATTTCAGATTTAATCGAAGAGGGTTTTTTCTTTTTTTTCTTTGAGCAGAAAACAAGGCTGGGCATCCTGCCAAGTCTTTATTGTAAAGATTAAATTAATTTCATTGAGTTATGGTCAGTAATTTCCTGATATGGATTGCTCTCCATTCATCTCATCTCTGTCCCTCTTCCCTGGCTGCTTCAAAGAATCGATGTCTGTCTGGAGGGAGTGAGGGCCGAGCCATTTCTTGTGGCTGTCTCGTGCTGTTTTTTCCACTCTCATTTAGGTAAGAGGATGTGAGAGTCAAACAAAAGCCACACAAACAGTCCTTGTGCTTTCACCCTGTGTTTGTATGCAGTGCCACAGCCAGGCTTCCTGCCAAGCTCTTCTCCTCTTACCCCCAAAAGACAAACCGAAGTAACCACCAGCACCGCTGCCTTCATCCAGCCCTGTTCCCCCTGCTCCCCATCACGCTCTCTTACTTCTCTTTTTTTCCCCTCATCAGAGCACTGGCAAACACAAAAGGAGGTAAAGAAGCAGAGTCTGGGTGCAGGTCCCCGTGAATGTGCGGAGATTAAGCCGAGGCGGTGATGAAGACGGCCGGACAGAGGTGAAGAAGGAGGAGGAGGAGGATTTGAGAAGAGGAATGGGAGTGGGTTGTATTGCAAGGACAAGACTCGGTGCCCTTTGCCACTGAGCCAGCGCCAGCTGGGACGAGGAGTGGCATCCTACGCTTTCTCTCTTTCTGATTTTTTCTCCGCTGCTTATGTTTTCAATGAGAGCATTGTATGAGCTGGAGGAAGGATATGAGGTCCCATTTGGCTGTCATTGACATGTAAAAAGAGTGTGGCGGTGACAGCTGACGGGATCAGTGGCCTGTAATTATCTGAGACTAGACTCTCGCCCCTCCATGTCAAACACACACACATGCAAAAAAATGTAGGAGTGTCCTCATATAAAGATATAAAGGCGAGATTAAAAAAGATGAACAGGACCAAACTGCAAAGGCTTGTTTGCCTGGAGGTAATAGTGTGAGTTATCTATCAGCCAACGTGTGAGGTTTCACCCTGACGCGAAGCTTGGGTGCTATAAATCTAAAGGCGTTAACCATGTGGTCTGGCCTGGGGTGGCCCAGATATATTTTAGAAATATAAATAAATCCAGGGGTGCTCAGGGGAGAACTTTTGATGTACAACTGAGACATTTATCCACAGGAGACACAGGTGTGATAAGCCAACTGTGAATAACAAGCATTACACCTCATGAGTCACATCTGTAATAAAGTTGGATGTGCTGAGGAGTGTCTTAATATGTTTTTGTTTTTCTTTTTTGTTTTGTTTTGTTTTTTGCATAGATATCATCCAGAAAACACAAATCAATAGTGGGCAAAGATTACCCAACATTAGCCTACATTATCACTGCTTTCTGGATGATTTCCATCTTAATGGCCGTGGATCTGCGGGGTTTAGAAACATAGACTATTTAAACTATTACCTGTATGTACTATTAAGACTTTTTTTTAAGCACCTTCATATAAAGTAACATCTGAACTCAGTGGGTGTTATATGAGCAGTAACACGAAAGGCTAAAAACTTAAGCGAAGGGTAAAGTCCCAAAAAACTGCAATTCTTCAAATGGCCACTTGAGGCTGATTCCATAAGTGAGTCAATCCCCACAGACTCCCATGTTGATAAATACAGCTGTAACAGGGTTGTCTGCTAGGCTTCGCCTCAGCTAATTCAAGTCACTGAACTGGACCTCGCAAACTCTGTTTTTCCCTTTTAATGTAGTCTGTCCAGGTTTTCTTGAGGAATTACAATATTTTGTTTATAATAAAAGTCAGCAGCTATCTGTGTCAGTGTATTACAAATATAGCCTGTGGCATCAGCTTGCTAAGGCCTCAGTCACACAGGCCTAGAAACACGTTTTGCATGCAAACTACATGCAGTTGCATCAATCTATTGCAACCAAAGCAATCTCGAGGAGGTTTTTGGTGCAGCGCTGTATACCGCAGCAGCCAGCAACCACTCGCCAACAAGTCAGGGAATAAATATTTTTTCCCAGTGATGTGCGGTTGCCAGGAGTTACCAATCTGTCGCTATGTTGTATTGGATGCTTTGTCATTTGGATGCTTCGGACAGCATATAGACAATTTATCCAAGTTTTTTTGCTTTTTTTTCCAGAGCGGTCTCCACCTCTTCAGAATGGAGATAAATGTGATTTTGTTTGTGGTACTCATAAAATGTAAACAGTGCAAAATCTCATTATAAAAATAATAAAATAAAAAAATCAACACTCTGGAAAACCCACCGATTTCACTGTCAACAGCTTTTATGTGGACTATTTCTTCTGTACAAAGTAGTCTCTTTGTTACTTAACTGCTGCATGCAGCTCCCACTAAAACCACTAATTGCTGTTTTTAAATTCCACCTTTCACACAAGTTAAGCAAAACATACACAATGTGTTAATCAGCCAGCTTTGGAGGTAATGAAATGTGTATTTTCCGCATGATGGAGAGGAATTTTCATCAATCTTCCTAACTCACTCAAAGGATATACAAATATTCTTTGAACATTCGAGTCCCACGAAGGTGTCAACAGAGAAGATAAATCTGATGTAGACTCATTCTCCTTTTCCTGCAGCTTAAAAACCAACTCTTGATATTTTACCTTAAAGAGTTAATAAGACATTTATGTGAAGAAGCTACAGGTAAGGGACAAGATTTTGGAAGCTTTCTTGTGTCTGTGTTGTCGTCTAGGTTCTTTGGACCAATCACATTTAAGCAGGCTTTAGCTGCCATGTGGAGAGAAGCAGAAGCCCCCAGCTCATGGATTCCCAGACTGATTTGGTGATGTTGTTAGCTTCCGCTGTCCGAAGGGCCTCTCACTTTCAGAAAGAGCATGTCTGTATCCACTGCTGTGATTAAGCTCTTCTTTCAAACCTGGGTCTCATCTGAAGGTGGTCTTTCTCTTTGAACCAGAGAATCTGGGCCTCTGTCAATCCACCACAAGGTTCTCAGGGCTCCCACAAAACCCAGCTGATGACAGTTGCTGTTTGGAGACGAGGGCATCAACTTGTGAGTCCCGGCTCTCCCATGGGAACCTGTGGAAGCTTTTTCCCAACCCACTGTGCACCCACTGAAACTACTGCCTCTCCCATCATGGATTACAGTCTTTCTAGAGCTCCATGCACATTTCATCCAATTTATAAAGTCAAGCATATCAGTGACGCGCCTTTATAAATCCCAGTCATTATGAAATTGTACACATACTGTATGCACGTGCACAATTTTGCAGAATGTCAGTGAGGCAGAGAAGAAAACAGGTATTGTTGGTGGTTTTAGTTGGAATATTGAACAGAACAAAAACTGTCAGAAAAGATGAGGAGGGATAAAATGTCAGTGGGCCCCACATGTAAAGCCATTCCTGTTTCAGGGGTTGTCTCATTGTTGTCCCTCTAGTGCACCTGGTGTTAATTTAATTAACACCAAAGCAGCTGGAACTGATTAACAACCCCCTCTGCTACTTAACTGACCAGATCAATATGCCATATTTCTGTTTGCGCATGCAAGTCCTCTTTGAAACTTCCAGCTCTCCCCCACATTTAAGTGAAATGGCAGTCCAGAGTGCTGACACCCCACCTCCCACCCCCATCTTGCTGCTCTCCTAGGCTTTCTGCTCAACTCAGTTCAGTTTTAATTCAGTTTCAATTATACGGTGCCAAAACACAACTGTCACCTCAAGGGGTAAAGACCCTACAATATCAGACAACACACTATGAGGAAGCTCCTGGCTACAGTGGGAAAGAAAAACTCCCTTTGAACAGGAAGAAACCTCCAGCGGCCATCATCACAACTGGTTCAGGGTGAGGGGAAACAGAAGTGAGCAGAGGGAGACGGGACAAAAGACACAGTTGAAAACACAACATACTCCTTTCACACAGAACTTGACAACGGACAATGGAGCAGCACAGAAGGGAGATGCTACCTGAAAACACATCCAAACATATGAAAGCTAGGCCAAAATATTTCTCTTTATTATTTATGTAATCCAATTTGGATCTATTAAGTAAGGAAAAAAGATACAGGTGGTTAGATGTGCTGTTAGCTGTAATGTATTTTACAATGCTGGCACGGGATGCTGGTGAAGGATAAGGGAAAGGGCTAAGGTTAGGCCAACAGGCCTATTTGTTTAGGTAACAGTCAGGAGTGACATTCAGCAGTTTCCGGTCAAAAGTTACTGGAAACTCATTAATCACTACTAATGACTTTCCAGTAACCGTGCCTGGCGTTCCAGGGAATTGCTATCACCTTTGGTAATTCCTTTGCTTTTCCCTGAACCTAAACTGTTATCTGGAAACAGTAACAGCCCTGTAAACTTCAGCTATAATTCACAGTTTTAATTGGCAAATACACAAATGCTAACATGCTAAAATCTCAAACTGAGCATCAGCATCATTGCACGCTTGCTAGGAGGTTAGCGTTTAGCCCAAAACGGCGCTTTGCTGAGCTGCTAGCGGCAGTTCTTGATTTGTGTTTTCTTTATTTCCACATAATGTAGGCTGCTTCTTATACTTCAAGGTAATAAATACATAAACAGTGAGAATAAAAACACAGATATAAAGTGTGACATAAACTGACATGTTACGGAGATAAACAGGGGGGTAAGAGACAGACAGTTGGAAGACTATCAAAGGTTTCACCGTGCTGACCTGTAACTGGGTTGAGATGCTGGGACAAGGACGCTGTTTGTTCTTTAATCTGCTTTCTCATACTGGGTTTCCGCAGCTCCCGTGGGAATCAATTTCAGCCCGACGCAGGCCGACTGTGGGATCTGAAACACTACTTAATCATGAAGCTGCAAACACAGGAGTGAATATCGGCCTCTAGAAATTAATTCCCATTTCAATAAACAAAATGTTTGCAAAGGGTTGGTTGGCTGGGGTGGCTGTAGCTCAGGTCACCTACTAATCTGAAGGTTGGTGGTTTGATCCCTGGCTGCTCCAATCTGCATGCCAAAGTATCCCTGGGCAAGATACTGAACCACAAGTTGCTTTCCGATGTGTTTATTGGAATGTGAATGGTAGATCGAAAGCACTTAGACGTACAAAACAAGAGCTTGGGTGAATGAGGTACTCTGAGTGCTCAAGTAGAAAAGTGCTATATAAGAACTAGTCAATTTGTTTTGTAGAAACAAAAATTCAGTTTCCCTAAGAATTGTTTTATTGAAAAGAAAACACAACTCCACATACAGATTTTAAAAAGAATATTCTGAATTTTGACGTTACAAACACAGACATCCTGTAGTGATATACAAAACAATTACTGACAGATCTTGGCAGTAATATAAGTGGAGTTGTCTGAAGATAGTTTAATCCCTGACTCAGTTACAAAGGAAATTAATATCACAGAACATTAAAAAGGACAAAAAACAAAAGCAAAGCTAGTAAAATGCATGATCCACCATTAAATGACACTGATAATCTGAAGTGCTCTGAGTTATGTTGCTTTGTTGCATTGTGCGTTTCTCTCGTGATTCTCTCCTGCCCTCTAGTGGTAGTAAATCCTTACTCAAGGAGCAGCAGCGAGCATGTTTGCAGACCCATCGCTTCAAATGTGCTCGGGGTGATTCTGCAGGCAGGTGATGAACTCTTTCACCTGTTTGCCCTCAAAGCAGATCTGGTAGACGGCTGTGAACAAAGGAAACCTGCGCACGGAAACAGACTCAAAGTTTATTGCCTGTTGATAGAAGAACACCGGAAATGAAACGTTTGCAGGTCAAAGAACAAGAACAAACAAGCTGCCGATCATAAAAAAAAAAAAAAAAAAAGAGCAGGAAATGATTTCAATATACTTAATTATTCGAGACAGGTTTAAGATAAAAATGAGCCCACGGCTGCTGGTCTAATCAGAAGTGTAATCAGGAAATGTAAGTGAAAACACTTGTGTGTGTGTGTGTGGGTGGACGTGGCTGTTTATACTGCAGTTTCCAGGTAATTACAGATAGCAGTAATGCTGATAATTCTTATTAGTTTCATTTAGATTTTATGCTGCTGTTAATAACAAAACTTCAAGAAAATAATTGTGATTTATAACCTTGATCACAATCTTCAAGCAGCACAGCCAAAATAAATTTTCGAATGAATGCACACCCAGCAGACTGGACTGTGGACATGTGGAAACCGGTTTTGTTAACACATCAAACAATGAAACAAAGATGTAACTGTGATGAAAGCATGTGTGGACTCACTTGTTGACCATGTCCCTCTTTTTTAAGATTCTGTAGACCTCCACCGAGGTCTGCGGACCCTGCAGCTTCTGCCCGTTGAGCATTTCTTCCTCCAGCTGGGCGATGGACTGCATGAGCAAACATAAAAGCGTGCGCTGAGCAACTGCATATATTGACACAAAAGGCACACGGACACATGTCCATTGTGTTGACAGCAGTATACTTTTCAGGGCTGCCCCGGATACCCCTTCTGGTTTCCACACTCGCTAAACAGAGCTGAAGGGGCGTGAGCCCCGCGAGCAGCAGATGAGCAAGATTGCTTCTAATGTAGCAACAAAGGCAACAATGAGGTGAACCGAGCTGTGATGATCACTGCCATGAGTGAGAGGGATGTAAGGGCTACCCTACAAATATTTGGTTACAGCCCCTAACACTTTTTCCTGCACTGCACCCGTGACCCAAATCGAAGATAGCATGTGCACGCTACCTCCGTGCACACTTCAATTATTCATCAAGTAAACCCGATAGGGTCACTTTTCCTCAAGTTAAAAATGCTGCAGCCCAATTTGAAATCTAAAAACATGACTGACTGAAAGACGAGACTTAAGCGAAGTACAGGAGAAACTGACTCGACTTTGGAGGAAAATGCTTCGCAGTCGGTGAGTGCCTGAAGTCTCGAACCCATGGGCATCACCAAATGCTGTGTTTCCTCCTTTGAGTGTTCACTGCACTGCTTCTGTGCAGCTCTCTGTCTTCAGTTTAACTGACAAGCATGCTCTATTCAGTTGAGATCAGGGGGACTTGTCCATTGAAGAATATCGAGAAACTCGTTTTTGGAGTTTGTTTTGGGTCATTATCCATTTGCACTGTGAAGCGCCGTCTGACCAGTTCTGCAGCATTTGTCTGAATCTGAGCAGAGAGCACAGCCCTGTACACTTCACAGGTCGTCCTGCTGCTTCTATCAGCAGTCACACCATCAATAAACACTAGTGACCCGGCTCCCGTGGCAGCCATATGTGCCCTGCCATAACATCAACTCCATTATGTTTGACCGATGATGTGATCTGCTTCAGCTGTTTCTCTCCATCCCCATACTTTTTTCTTCCCATCATTCTGGTACAAGTTCATCTTTCATCTACCCAAAGAACTGTGCCAGCTCTTCTAGACGTTTCCTCTCAAAGTCTGCGCTTCCTGTTCTCGACTGCACCTTGCAGCAAACTCTTTGTATTTCCATTCATGAAGGCGTCTCTTGATTGTAGACTCTGACAATGATGGCCTCCCTCATTTACACTGACATCTCTTACTCATAGGGAGTTCCAGTGAACAGCTACCAAATGCAGGTTCAAAACGATGAATGTATGACTCACCTTGGATGTTTTGACGAAAGCCTCTGCGACCTTACGGTTTCGTCCTCCGTAGCAGGTGGTGATGAGGTCGGCCACGCCACAGCTTTCCAGGAAGGTTGTAGAGCTCACTTGGCCTTTGCAGAAAATCCTGGCAAAGGCCACCATTTCCATCAGGCCCAGCCTGATCACCGCCGCTTTGGTGTTGTCGCCGCAGTCGAGGCCGTCACAGAATCCGGCGCCTACTGCCACAATATTCTAAGCAACGCACAACCATTTTAGCTTTTTTACATTATAGGAGAAGAGTTTGAACTATGGCAACATCTCTTTACCTTTAAGGCTCCACAGAGCTCCACTGTGTCACTCTCCGGTACGACAGTGATGCGAAAGTTGGGAGTCTGCATCAGTTCCTTGAAGATTTGGCCGTTTGCATGATTTCTTGCTCCTGTGTTCAATTTGGTTTATTAAACAAGGAGAGAATCTAGCTTAAATTATTTTAGCAACACTTATCACCACAAAATATCCTCTGCGTCATTTATGCACCAAAAAAAAAAAGTGTATCTAACCGATAGTAGTTTCACAGAACTTCTCATCCGCCACCTCGTTGGCAATGTTGGCTCCCATCAGGACGCTAACCTCAATCTGTAGTTTTTCTCGGATGATGTCTGAGATCAGCGTCAGTCCGTCAGGTCCCTCATCAACACCCTGGATGACAATAATCAGTACATTTCTTGGCTATATATATATATATATATATATATATATATATATATATATATATATATATATATATATATATATATAAAAATCATAACCTCTAGCCTGAGTTGGCCGTTGGCCTTGAGGTGATGATGACACATACAGTATTGCTCAACTACAATATCTCATGATGCTGCGACCGCAGAAAAATAAGCAGCAATGATCAGGTGACTGTTTCCCTCTTTTTGCTGTTAGTAAATGTGACACAAACAGTCATAGGATCTTACTTTGATGAGCGATATCCCAATAGCTCCCTCTGCAACGTGAGGTTTCATCTGATCACAGAGTTTCCTGATGAACTGGTGCGGGATTACAAAGACGAGGACGGTTGCTCCCTTAACGGCTTCTGTGATGTCTGGAACGGCCACCTAGAGGCAACCACAACAAAGTTAGTCCTCATCTAGAACTAAAGCATACAGTGGCAGTGTGCAGGACACCTGCTGTTTAAAACCACATGATCAGACCTTCTTTGATTCAAACAAATACTAATTGGATAAGCGGAAGAAAATGGATGGATGGAGATTCAAAGCCTTGATATGTACTATCTGGGGTTAAATAAAGTTAGAATTGTACCTTTTTATAATAATAAAATTAGTATTAATAGATTTTATAGCAGATGACAGTAATAAACATTACACAAGTGCACAAGTTTTAATTTATTTTGGATTTTCTCTGATCCACACAGGGTCAAAAGTATACATGCAGGCTCAAATATATACAAACACCCCCCACTAATATTTGGCTAAATGTCACTTAGTGAGTTCACCTCGATCAGATGCTTTACTCTAATCTGAGGGTGACAATTTGGATCTTCTTCCAGACTGTCGCAAAGTGGTGGCACATCTGAATAACTTGTACTCATGTACAATTGCTTGAACTGATGATATAAGAATCCAAGAGACCTTTGCAAATCTACAATTCTCCTTCTTAGATCATCACTGAGTTTCTTGGACTTTCCCATTGTTCTGATTATTGGCTAATCCAAGGAGTGCTGTCAAACAAGGCCTTTTTATGCTGGCAAAGAGAAACTACCAGTTGTAGTCAATCCTGATTACTAATGAGAAGTTAACAAGCCTTGGCTGTGTCAAGTTCAAGACATTGTAGAACCTTCGGCGCCACTTATTAAAAGATTTAAGTGAGTGTATGTTTATATTTGTGCCTGTATGTATACTTTTGATCCTGTGTGGATTAGAGAAAATCCAAAATAAATTCAAACTTGTGAACCCAATTTTTGTTTTTTTAAAGTCATTAAAGATGCTGTACAATCATTCCACCCTGAAGAAAAAGGACAGTTCAAAGAAATCATTAAACGCTCAAAATAAATATGTCTAAACTGATACTTTAAACATTGGCATGTTGGTTTGTGGATTCTTTGAGTCTTGTAAGCTGAGCACTTTGGCTGTTGCCACTTTGTTTTTTCTAAACTGGGCATCAGGACTGAAGGGTGGAACTGACTGAAGGGGAAATTATGGCTCAGAGGTCTACCTGCAGAGACCACCTGATGTCAGATGGGAATAGTGTCAAAAACAAGCGGTACAACCAACTCGTCAACCGCTCAGCATTCAACCGATGCGCAGCAGCATCCACTTCGAGCATAGTGCAGCTGCGATTTTGGAGGACTGCACGGGAGCACCTTTGCGTTAGTTGAAAAGCCCTCTCTGTGGGCTCTTTATAGGCAAACACATACATAAATGGACACAATCCCAGTAGTATAAATTAAGCATTAGAAGCTGAGAAAACTGCATCACCATACGGTATGGCCTTGTCAATCACAAAGCAGCCACACACCCCAAAAGCTAAGTTTGGTCACTGCATTGTCTTTTGAATGCTTTTGAATGAACGTCACCACGGCCCAGTATTAATTTATACAGCTGACTCAGTTCGTGCCAACACTCAGAAAAAAGAAACCTCCACATCAGGGCTGGTATAGGAGCGGAAGTTGAAACAGGAAGTAAAATGATCAGAATTTCACAATTGGTGCATCCCTATTTATAATAGGAAAACTCTTTTAAAATGGAGTGAAACCCAAGAAAAAAAAAACCTCTGAGGTTTTTTTTTTTTTGTCTTGCAAAATATCTTGTCAGCTGCACTAACGGTGGCTAACAGGTTTCCCAAACACTTCAAGGATCGCTGGTTCAAGACCAGTAGGACACACAAGGCAGCTCAAACGTGGCTACATCTGCTGCCGTGACCCCTTATCAACAAGCTTTATTTTCTCAGATACACTTATCTACAAAATTTTTTTTTTTACAAACACATACTTGTAAGATGGGCGGATTTTTCTCGTGCTGTGTGATGTTATGGTTTCTAATGAGCACCATTGGTGCAATGGTCTTTTGCACTTCTGTGAATTAAGATCAGACACTTTTTTTCAAAAAAAAGAAAGAAAGAGTGCAATTCACAAGAGATACAGCAGAGTGGCAGGATGCATGGCATACAGTTTAAAGTTGAATAATGTTATCAATCCATTATCCTGTGCTTTGAGATTGCAGCATGTTACAAAACCCGGCTGCGCAATTTACAGATAACGCGGCTTTGACTGGAGCACTTACCACATTTTTGGGCAGCTTGTGACCCGGTAGATATTTGGCATTTTCATGCTCAGTGTTTATGATCTCCGTCAGCTTCTTCCCATCGATCACTTCTTCGTAGACCCACATGTTCACCATTGGGTCGAAGCGGTTGGACGCTTTGACATTGCGCCCGATGATTTTGGCAATGGCAGAACCCCTGCAGGGAGTGAAAGCAGGTTTAGACAGCCAGCCCAACCCCAAACCACAGGCTGAAACTCAGGGAAGCCAGTCCACCACAATTAAAGTGAGGCAGATGATTCTCACAAGTATGTAACAAAAAAAAGAAGAGAAAAAGGCAGGCTTAAGCTTGCTTTGCATTCTTGGAGATTTTAGGGAACATGGCCTTGGGTGGAGTTTTTTTTTTTTTGGTAGTCACAACAGCTAGATCTGCAATGCCCCAAAAGGTACTCAGAGTAAAGCTACTCTGCAAGAGTATTTGATTGTGTAGCTTAAAGGCTGCTCGTAGAAAGCGGGCTGCCACAACATGAACAATT
This sequence comes from Pterophyllum scalare, assembly GCA_024447675.2. Classification (NCBI taxonomy): domain Eukaryota; kingdom Metazoa; phylum Chordata; class Actinopteri; order Cichliformes; family Cichlidae; genus Pterophyllum; species Pterophyllum scalare. The sequence continues at coordinate 38,897 of JAMQGT020010539.1, forward strand.
CTTTATCAACAATGAAGGAAAACGCTCCAGACCTGCCTTTCTGAGGTAAAGATAAGCCTGTTACATTATGAACACAACAGGTTCGCGTCTTCTAACGGACTAAATCAGCGTTTAGTTAAATGCTGGCTGAAAAAAATACTACTGTTCTTGAGAAACGTGTCAAAATACGGATGAAAAAGTTACCAGTTTCCAGATCCCACGATGCAAACTTTCTTTCCGGGCATTTTAAAAGTGGAAAATCCGGCAGTGTGCGACTCTGGACAGGCAGCCTGTTGTCTTTTACTCCCAGTCTATAACTTCCTTATACGCCCTAAAAAAAAAAAAACGCTACTACTGACTTACTCCGCCCCTACTGCCACGGCTACACCTCTTATTTATCTGTAGTTCATAAACCTTATTCACGCATTGTCAATATTCAGACATCTTCGCTCCTTTTGAAAAGGTCGTAATCCACTTTCAGGTTTACGTTCATCTGCGAATTAAAGCGAATTCATGTTTTAGCGGTCATTTATATTATTATTAATTTATAATATTATATACCGTTTGCCTGGGAATATGGGATACCGTCGGTCACGCTGTTTTAGTGTAACAAAAGCGCATTTTAACGGCGCTTCCGGTCACGGGGGTTTTCAAAATAAAAGTCACGCTAACAAAGCCTGTTGCTGTTTTAAAAAAAATAATCACCGCACCTCACACAACAGCACTCATTTAACACGTCAATTACTCAAAAACAGGTATCAAAAACATTCAAAAAATAAATATAAATACTTGTTTTTTGCTACCTCTTTAAATGAATATAGAAAAATAAATATAATAATAGTATATTAATATTTTGTTTAATTTTTTATATTAAAACAAATGTAAATTATATTTTAAAATAATATTTTTATGCTAAATGTAGCTGAAATTGGACTGCTGTTTACATTTCTTTGCAGATCTTTATACACATAATACACATCTGTCTCACTTCATAAAGGTGTATTTGTCCACATATTTTAACACTCTTATAGTTACCCTTAGGACTGAGTTAACCTAAGTAATTACATGGCAAATAAATACAAAAGATAGCTAATAACAAGTTAGTGAGGGGGAGAAAACATGATTAATATGTGAACTATTTGTGTAATTATTTATCTACGAATAAATAAAAACACAAGTATTATAATGTAAAGCTGCTTGTTCTTGCTATATAAAAAGTTTCAAAAGTTCTACTTTTTTATTATATAATTACAGGTAATAACTCTGTGCAAAATATGTTGACATAAAAATTATTTTTTCATTTTCTTGGTATTTCTTAAACAACATATAATAACATATAATAAAATAATTTTATAAAAATACTAAATTTCCGTTCATGGTTAGTTAGGAATTTCTACCCCCCCCCTTTTTTTAACCTTTCATCCCTCAGTTAGTTCTTCTTCTCGGAAGTGCTGGGATAAGGTTGGTTGAATTTTTCTTTTTATTATTAATTCGTTTTCTTCCTTTTTTTAAAAAATAAATTATAAATGAACGCGGAAACGCGCGTCTGTACAGTGAGTCACATGACTGCTTTCCCAGCCGAAGCCAGTAAATATCAGGCGAGCTAGCAGGCTGTTAGCTACTCCCAGCTTCACCAGCGCCGACCATGTTTTTCCAGCTGTTATCAACCAGTTGTCGCTCCAGCGTTTGCAGCCTGTGCGGCGACGCGTTTCTTTAAGTGATGAGCCCGCAGTAAGACAACCTCCGTCCTTTAAATCAAACCTGTAGCGACTTGGCTGGCTTCACGGGTTAGCTTACCGTTAGCAAGCAAGCCGCGTTTAGAGAAGGTGTCGTTGCTGGTGACTATGCAAGGGGAAACTGCGGCGATACGGATCACGGAAAACGAAGGCAAGCTGGATGTATATCCCCAGAACAGAACCCCGAGTTCGGGGAGAGCGAGTGCCAAAAGCTGGCAGTACAGGTGGGTGTTAGTTTGTCGTGCTAGCGGCTAATTTGACTGCTTTTAGGAGCTCTTTGTTTGCTTCCTCGATTAAAGTATGTGTAAAAGTGTCTTGAAGCCGCCAGTTTGGGTTTAAGTTCGTTATCAGGTTTGTAGGCTGAGTCACAGGAATGCTCTGTGATTGAGTTTCATGTTCACCTTGCTGTGTTTATGGGTGTGTACTCGGTGCCAGTATAATTTTATGAGTTTCTCCTTTTACCTCATAATGCCAGTGACCACATGGAGAATATCGATGGCTACCTGATGAAATACACCAACCTGGTAACGGGCTGGCAGTACAGGTGAGTGCTGATTCAAGTGTGTGTGTGTGTGTGTGTGTGTGTGTGTGTGTGTGTGTTATGTCTTGCCAAACTAAAATGTAAGGTGTGAAAATCAGGATCCAGCAGTGTAATGTAATTTAAGTCATGCCACAGTAGACTAAACCAGTCCTGGTTGTTTTCAGGTTCTTCGTCCTAAACAATGAGGCGGGCCTGCTGGAGTATTTTGTCAACGAGCAGTCGAGGCAGCAGAAGCCCCGTGGCATGCTCCCCCTGGCCGGGGCCGTCATCTCCCCGAGCGACGAGGACTCGCATACCTTCACTGTCAATGCCATCAGCGGGGAGCAGTACAAGCTCAGGGGTGAGTGTCTGCTCTAAATGTACACACTGGCAGTCACAAGTACTCTTAAGTTAATTTGGGTGTAGCTGGTGCTTGTGGTGCCCCACTTTGAGCTCTCCACCTTATTGATGTCTCCATTTTTAAGCTCAGCCTTGCCCTCATTAACATCCATCTTGTTCATACAGTATTGATCTGGATGTTTTTCCATTATCTGCTGCCGGTGATGCTGAAGCACACAGGAATCAATGCTGAGTACGATTACCGTAGAGTTACTGTAACAAGGTCTTCTTCTTTTCGTGTGTGTGTGTGTCTCAGCCTCTGACGCCAAAGAGAGGCAGCACTGGGTCAGCAGGCTACAGATCTGCACGCAACACCACACAGAGGCCATGGGGAAGGTAAGACTGGGGAAAGAAGGTGATTTTTAAGTGACTGATTGTTGCAAGGTTGTTGGTGTCAGACCAGGTGGTCGGAGTGTTTCAGAAACTGCTGATCTGTTTGGATTTTCCCCACACAGCCATCTCCAGGGTTCAGAGAATGGTCTGAAGAAGAGAAAATATCCAGTGAGTGGCAGTTTTCTGGGTGAAAATGCCTTGTTGATGGAGAATGGTTAGTCTGCTTTGAGCTGATAGGAATGAAACAGTAACTCAAATAGTCATTTTACAACCACGCTGTGCAGAAGCGCGTCTCTGAACGCACAGCATGTCAAACCTTGAAGCAGATGGGTTACAGCAGCAGAAGGCCACATCGGGTGCTGCTCCTGTCAGCTAAGAACAGGAAACTGGCTACAATTCACACAGGCTCATCAGAAGTGCACATCAGAAGATTGGAAGGAAAAAAAAATCATCACCTGGTCTGAGTCTCAATTTCTGCTGTGACATTTCAGATGGTAGGGTCAGAATTTGGTGTAAACAACATGAAAGCACGGAGCCGTCCTGCCTTGTATCAATGGTTCAGGCTGCTGGTGGTGTAATGGTGTGGGGGAAATTTTCTAGGCTCACTTTGGACCTCACAGTACCAAATAAGCGTCATCTAACTGTCACATCTCCCTGAGTATTATATCTGCTGTCCATCTCCATCCCTTTATGACCACAGTGTACCCATCTTCTGATGCCTGCATCCAGCAGGATAGCACACCATGTCACGAAGCTCAAATCATCTCAAACTGGTTTCTTGAACATGACCGTTAGTTCACAGTACTCAAATGGCCTCCACAGTCACCAGATCCCAATCCAATAGAGCAGCTTTGGGATGAGGAGATTCTCATCATGGATGTGCAGCTGACAAATCTGCAGCAGCTGTGTGATGCTGTCATGTCAACATGGACCAAAATCTTTGGGGAATGTTTGCAGCACCTTGTTGAATCTGTGCCACGAAGAATTAAAGCAGCTCTGAAGGAAAAAGTAGGTTCAACCTGGTTTTAGCATGGTGCACCTAATAATAAAGTGACTGGTGGGTATATATGAAAAGGGTCCCATTGGGTACCAGCTTCACTCTTGCTTTTTCTGCATGAAATTAAGCTAAAGTTTGCCTCATGTACATTTTTGTGTCTGTTAACAGCGAGGACTTGCCAGAAAGCATATTTTCAACCTAACCTTGTGGAAAAACCCAACATCAAATAGAATTAAAAACTAAAGCCAGGTAGATGATTTGATGCATGAAATGTTGTTTTACTTTCATGTCCCAGGTTTGCTGATTGTTTTTGCTGTATTGGGCCTGCAGCGAGAAGCAAGGCCTTAAATTCAGAGATCCTGACTGTAATAAACAAGACAAACTGGATCCCTGCACACATCGACTTTGAACAAGTTAACAAATATGTAGCAAAGTCTGGACTTTATGGATTTTTGAATGCTTTCCTGTAAGACTCTGTCGTTATCTGGAATGCCAGCGAGTTTGTGATCAGTAGTGGTGTGAAATAAATGTCTGGTTAGAGATATAATATCGCCACTTTTTAAAGTTTTATACAACTTAATACCCGGAAACTTACCTTGATAGGAAACGTGTGCTCCAGAGACAACAATTCATTCAATTCGATCTGTCTCTTTAAAGGCTTGTAAAACCCAAATGGCTGCATTTTACCCATCAGTTTGAAAGTAAAAAATCCCCCCCCCCACACGCACACATTTCTATTCTGATGACCTGCGCCACAGAAAGACTTCCAGTTGTTTCCAGTTTTGTTTTACCAGCAGAAGGTGCATGCTGCTGCACACCTTTAGGCTCTAATGCCCCTTAAATGGCTGCTGATCTCTCATTCAGCAGTGAAGCAGCAGGACATTACTTTCATATTATTAGTTATGCTTTTTTTTTTTTTTTTAATAGCTTCATCATCAAAATAAAACCCATGACTAAAGTGAGCGGATGTGAGCTGGACGGTTTTCAGTTTCCTGTTTTTCTTCCACATGGTACTAAAGGAGGCAGCGCAACAAAGGTGGAGGAAGGGAACAGAAGTCAGGGAAATATCAGTGTTGGTGTAAACAAATATCAGGTTCTAGCCTGTGTTTAAGTGCAGCGATCATTAGTATTGATCTGGTTGTTTCTCTCAATTTGGCTGTGCAGCCCATGGCTCATTTTAGTTGGCTGGTGATACTGAAGTTCAGGGAAGGAAAAAAAGAAAAATCAAAGTTTTATTATTGAATGGCGATGGTTTTATTGGTATGACTGATATTTCAGCGCTAACCCACAGACTTGATGACTGCCTTTCTTCGTTCTTCAGAGTCACCCCCCGCCAAAGTCCCGCAGCTACTCTGTGGCATCTCAGGGCAGTGGCAGCTCCCCCATGTCCATGCGGCAGCCCAGCCAAAACGCCACTTTGTTCGGCTGGTCGCAGGTCAAAGGCTCGTCGGTCTACTCCAGCAAGAGGTCCCTGCTGCCCGACCACCTGGGGGACGCAAGAGAGGTAGATTTGGATCTGAACCAATCAAAGTACACTTTGATTTTGATCTGTCATCGGCAGCTTTTAGCAAAGATACAAGCAGTGAGGACTAATTCTAAGGAATAATGGTGACTAGCTACATTTTATGACTTGATATGATCCTTAAGGCGCCACCATGCCTGGAGAAGAAGTAAATGAGCAGACAAAGAACAAGGCTGGCACTCTGCTCACTACAGTGTTTCATTAATGTTTAAACTGGAGGAGAAGTACAAGAAAAAAGTACAACAAACATTTAGTTCATACAAGGCGCGCAGTGGTAAATGTGAAATATTAAAGAGCTGGTTTAGTTTAGAGTAGGCCGTTAGCTGATTGAGATTTGTTGAGTCATGAACTTTAATCGTCACTCTGACTTGATTTATTGCTGCAGATTATCCACAAGGGGGCACTCTTATGTTTCTTTAAGTCAGTGTATTAAAGCAGGGTTTTTTTCTAATCAGCTGCCAGAAAACAACAAAAAAAAAAACAAGGTACAAATATATTTCCTCTTGAATTAATCAGAACATGATAGTTCCTCAATATTATTTGCTTTTGCTTTTAGTTTGTTAGAGCACCCATGAAAAGAGAAGCCAGATTAAACTTTCTTACTTAATTCAGTCAAGATCAGCAAATTAATCACAGTCCAGTGAGACCATACACTTATTAAAAATAACCACAACATCATTGTTTTACCTCCAGATGATGAGCCAGGCTCAGGGCCAGCATAAAGACCTGATCCAGGGCATTGAAGGCCTGCCCGCAACCCCTGGCCTCTCCCCTCTAGACCAGGACCTCCTGATGCTCAAGGCCACTTCCATGGCCACCATGAACTGCCTCAATGAGTGCCTGCAGATCCTCCACCTGCAGCAGGTGGCCCGACAGAGGAGCTCCCTGGGAGGTACGTGGAGGGGATGACTTGATGTAGTGAGTCGTCGAACCCTTGGACTCTTGTCGATTAAGCGGTGTCTGGCTAATTGTCGGCGGTACAGTGTCACCCGTCACAAGAGACCCCCCCCCCTTCTTGAACCTGTGGCAGGATCACTGAGTTGCCTTCAGCTCTTTTGGTGTCCTTCACCCGGTCTGCTTTTGGCAGCACTCAACTGAGTAACTGGTTAAAACTTGTTTAAAAAAAAGAGGAGAGGGGTCAGATTAGTCTTTAGGGTGGCAGCATGTCTCATTTCATTTAGATGTGCCACATTGTGCAGTAGTTTACACATTCATCTAATGAGCGAAAGATCCCTGGTTCAATCCCGGGAGGAGACACAAATCCCTTTGGGGTTCTGCCAGGAAGAGAATCCGGCATTTAATAAATAATTGAACCTGCAGAGCTACCCGCTGTGGTGAGCCCTTGTTAATAAGGAAGTAGCTGAGGACAGGGTGACACCACTAATCTGATGGTGCAGCTTTGACAGCCCCCCCCCTTTTTTTTTCTTTCCTTTTTTCAAGACTAATGGTCCGTTCACATCAAACACAGAGTGAAGCTTCACCTCATGTGAATGCAGTCATGTTGGAAACCCACTAATATTTACCCCAAACAGTCCGAGGGACAAAGGGGAGTACAACCTGGAATCATGTTACAGTAACATATTTATTGAACCTGCCATGATCATTTTTGGATAGCGGCAGAATAATACAGGAGAGAAGTTGAACTATTCAGCTCCGCCAAACGTGGCCAGAAGTGAATTTATGTATTTGCAGAAGTTGAAATGTCTAAACTCACACTAACATGGATTCCTCTTCTCCTTTTCGACTCCCCAAGTCTCATCAGTTCGCCTCCTTGCATAAACTTTGCATGTAACCACGCTGTGTGTAGGCTAAGCTTTGCACTTTGTTTGATTGCACAATAAGACTACTAAACCAGCAAATCACAGAAAATGAAGGGACCTGCTTAATAAGGGAAGAAAAACAAGAACAACTGTTGAATTTCCTTTTTGTGTGTGTGTGTGTTGCTGACACTAGCTCTTTATCGCTCTTTATCACACTTCACATGGTCATCGAGCTGGTGACACCCCTCGGTGCTTTATGGTCAACATCACCTCCTACTTCGGCACTGAGTTCTCACCAAACACTCTGTCCTTCCCACTGCCTCCATCTCTGATTTCATTTATTAGTTTTTCTTATAAATTATATATAAACTTCAACTGAACCCCAAATTCAGTGAATGCATGATGTTTTTTTTTTAAAATTAAAGTTAAATACTCATGATGCTGTGTTTTGGCCTAGACTTTCAGTACTTGATTGTTTTGGTCTTCTAAATAAGCTTCTACTTAAAACAAATCATAGCTTTGCTCATGCCGGTCTGCAGCCAGACTAGACAAACGGTTTGGCCGGACAGTGGAATTATTTTGCATTATTGATGGGGGCAGCTGTACCCATTCTCGCCACCTGTCGTGCAGGTAATTAGATCTCAGATGATTAAATAACCATCTGCAGCACCTTGAGGGCAGCTTTGTTTTAAGCTTCACATTTAAAAATCATACAGCAAAGGGAAAGAGAGCAGCTTAAGACTCGCTGATCGCTTTCCGCTCTGGATCGTTTGAAATGGGAAAAGCCGTCCCACTTTTTCCACAGCAGATCTCATTACTCGATGTATATTTCATCAGGTCGGACTCGCCGCATCAGCCAATCAGATTATGTCGTCCGGCACACAAGGTGAATTTGAATGAGATCTGTCTTCTCCTATACGTACATTTAACGGAGGGGGGGGCTCATGCCATACTGAGAGGATTTAGCCAATCAGAGGGTGGGGATGCATCCTGTCGGCGGGGCCAAAGTATCCTGATACCTGGCTCCACAGAGGAGTTGGATTGCACTCTTTTGGTCGAGGTCAGCTCTCTCAGGAATAGAAGTTCTGCCCAGTCAGCTGCCGGACGATTGCGAGGTGTTGTGTGGCGAATGGTGGGCCGAGTGTAGAGCTACGTGTGAGTGTCAGGGCGCCTCGGTAGGGAGGGAGGGAGGGGTAGTACCATGAGTACCTCTGAACCTGCACCTGTGCACTCCCCGTCCACTGCAGGACCCACCATAGAGTGGCTGGAGCCCAAACTGCCCGACATCCTGAAGAACGGTGGCAGCTCCTTGGGCAGCTTCGTGACGGGGGAGGGCCCGCTGGAGGGGAGCCGCTTGGAGCTCAGCACCCCTGAATCCTGCAACTTCTCTGGGGTAAGACCAGGAGAAAGGCACCCAGAGGAAGCAGCAGTTATTTGTGCTGAAGAATTTTCTACCATGATTTTGCAGTTTTCTGTTAATGCTCCGTAAGCCAGCCTCGTTTTAAAAAGTATACTGGGTCTTTAAGTTCCTCCCTCTCCTTTCACAGGAACAGGAAGACATCGATGCAGAGGATGAACTGGAGGACTCCTTCACCGACAAGGAGGAGGACCTGGGTGCTGTGGAGGAAGAGCGCAGCGTCATCCTACACCTGCTGTCGCAGCTGAAGCTGGGGATGGACCTCACGCGGGTAGGTCGAGTTCCCTTCAGCACAGCCGCCCCTCTGAGATGCAACCACAAACGGGGCTTTAATAAGGCTCTTTGCCGTAACAGAGGAGGAATTCCCAGAGCCAGAGGATGTTTCTGTATCAATAAACAGAGTTTAAAGCACTTTGCATCACAATCCTGCTAAAATAAACACAAACTGTAAAACAGATGTGACACAAAAAGATGAGCGTCAGCCACTGCAGCCACCGTGTTCCTGATAGGCCAGTTAACAGCCTCGACCCAGTGCGTTAGTACATCCTTAGTCAGTGACAGAAAGGATAGGTATCCAGCAACAGTGTTAAGCTGTGGTTCCAGCTAACATGTTGGTTATTACCTATAACTGTTTATACTGGTCTCAGTTCAGTCTGCTCTTAAATGATAGGTGCAGCAACTCAGAAAAACTCTGCATCAGTTGAAGTGTAGGAATAGAAGAATTCGAAACAAGAAACAAAGGGATCGCATGTCCCTCTGTCATCAGGGAATCTCTGTGCTCCTACGGTGATCCAGGTTGCTTACTGCTTACTTGCTTGCTTACTCTGTGTTGCCTTTATTTCAAGTAACAAATTTCAATATTGGCGTCATATAGATGCAGATTGGGTGTTGTATTGAAAAGGGAAGATGTTAGGATAATACAAATCAACTTTGTGTGCTAGCATAAAGATAGTTCAAACAGTAGAAACTAGATCTGCTCTTTTGGACAAACTGTTATTTGTGCATGAAGAACAGTTTAAAAAAAAAAAAGGAAAAAGAAAACACACACCACCCAACACATCAGCACTGATGTAACTGATGAGGCTAATATCCATAAAGAAGGTAGTTCACATCATTTAAAAACACATTTGGAGGCTCAAAATTAGGATTGGGAGTCACAGATTGAAATAAGCTCTTCGTGCTTTGTAATTAGTCAAGGACGTATGCTTAAAAACACCCTGACTTGAGGCCTGCGCTGACACACTATCTTTCAGTGTCGTTTTGCTCTCGTAGTTGGATATCCTCCTCTTGGGTTTCTGATTTATCTCACAGATTGACTGGTTTACCACAGAGGGAAATCTATCAAACACTGTGACCCCCTAGGTCACGTCCTTTGTCATTTGCTCGTTTTACTAACAATTTATGTGACAGATTTCTGCTTAAACTGAACGATTTTTTGGAAGCATGATAATGCAGTATCCCCACCCCCCCACATCCACTGTCTTTCTAGGTGGTCCTCCCCACCTTCATCCTAGAGAAGCGCTCTCTGCTGGAGATGTATGCAGACTTCATGTCCCATCCGGACCTCTTTATGGCCATCACAGACGGCAGCAGTTCCAGAGGGCACAGCATGGTCCGGTTTGTGGAGTACTACCTCACCTCCTTCCATGAGGGCCCGCAAGGGCGCCATTGCCAAAAAGCCCTACAACCCCATCATCTGGAGAGACCTTCCCACTGCTCCTGGAAGGTACCCAAGAGACCAGACGCCTCCAGGGAGCCTTCGCAGGGAAGCCCCGACTCTGCCGCTACCGGGCGAGGACTCTTACCAAGTGCGCTTTGTCGCGGGAACAGGTTTCCCATCATCCCCCTGTGTCTGGTTTCTACGCTGAATGTCAGGAGAGGCGGATGTGTGTGAACACACATGTGTGGACCAAGAGCAAGTTCATGGGGATGTCCATTGGAGTGTCGATGGTGGGGGAAGGTGAGGCAGCTTGCTTTTTCAAATTTCTGTTCTGCGAGGATGACAGTAGGGGTTAGATGCACCGGAAACACTAGCAGTTTTTACACATACAGCGTACAGAGGCAGGATGCAGGAGGCCCACTCACCGGCTGTGAGTGCAACAGGGAGTTAGCTGCACTATCCCCACATTCACACAGACTGCTCCTCATTTTCAGTCTTGCATGCACCTCGATCGGGTGTCTAGAAAAGTTCATGGGAGCAGTGCATTGGAAACACTAGCTGTTTTCACACATGAACCTGAGACGGTGTCGGGAGAGTCAGGTTGGCTTCTTATCTGAAGTTCTCACGTGTAGCACAAAGAAGAGAGGTGGCTCGGGCGTGTTTTCACTACTGGAAATAATCTGGTTTAATCGAGAGTGCTGCCTGAGTGGAGCGTACAGAGTTCACTGACAAGCTACCTGCACTGTTCTCACATTCATGATATCAGACAACATTTGGACTTTGTGCTGTGGAGCTGGCAAGTTAGATGTTCTACTATCAAATCCCACAGCGCCACAGTTCCTTTCTCACATCCCGCTTCCTTATGATGTGTCAAATCTCAAGGCTGGAGCACATGCGCTGAAACACCTTTTCATGCCGAGCACTAAGCAGCAATAGCATTAAGATGCCCTCTCAGCTCACTTATTCCTCAGTTTGGTTTTAGCTATACTTAACAAAGGAAAATAATCCTCGTCCTTGGTCAGTTTATCCCCCACATAAGACAACTTGGGTTATCTCCTCTTTTCCCTCCTCTGTGCCCGTTTCACTGCGTGCTCAGCTCCGAGTGTTTATCTCCTCACTTCACTTCACATACTGAGCAGAGAGAACAGGAGAAAAACGGTCATAAAAGCTCCTGGCAGACTCCTCTGGCAGGCCGCAATACA